>SSNS01000328.1:566557-682057 GCA_006937985.1 Aphyosemion australe
TGGCAGCATTCTGTTAGCTTTAGCTTGCCATCATTAATACACAGCAGGCTGTGTCTTGTTCATGTACAGTACTTGCTGCTGCAATGCACGTAATACTGGAGGATTCTGCTAGGGGGCACTATAGAGAACTCAGGTCGGATAGTGTTGAATTTGTCTGGTACAAATAAAGCAAACATGGCGTCAGTAGAAGAGATCAGCTGCTGGTTAATTTTGAGATCACAACAGGAAAAAAGACAACAGCGGTGTCATAGTTTTATTTATTTATTTAACTTATATTTTTCAGGAGGATAAACTGCTTGAGATGTGACATCTCGTTTTTGAGCAGGTCCTCCTACCATACAACGAATAAAGAATAAGATGGCAGAGTCATTACACCATCATAAACTAAAAAAACAAACAAAACAATAAATAAATAAATAAATAAAATATATATAGTTGGTATGAAAAACCTCTAAACCAGACATTTTCCCGCATTTTGTCAGTTATTTTGCCAACGTTGACCTCGTTTATCTACATCCAGTCAAATAGCGCTCCACACTACCCCTAGTGGTTACTCCCATATTGCTGCTTGCGAATGCGTTGCTTTAATTTCAGACGACGTGCACAAACGCTTCAAACAACTGCAAGCTACAGGAGGCAGCTGTGATAAACCTGTGTACAGGTAATTAAAAGCAAGTATATTCAGGCCCTGAATGTTATACAGTAAACCTGGAGGTGACTATGTCTGCTGCGTCATGTCCTTGTGCCTTGCACTTAGGGGTAGAATAACCCTTTAAAAATCAAAAATTTTGAGGAAGAAGTTTATCATTTGAAACCTGATGGAAGAATTTGTCCCCTGCTCTGTTTTCCTTTTACCAATCCTTCATGATTCCATAAGTAAAGCCAGTGTTTTCTGGCCTTCAAAATGAATAGAAGTTTATAACAAGTTGCATATGAGCAACACAGTGCTGGTGGTTGTTGTGGCTGATTTTATGATTACATGCTCATTTTTTCATTCAAGTCAGCATATTTTCAGGCTTTTTAGATTCTGCTGTTGTTGGAAGCTGTAGAGTGAAAGTCGTTTAGTTGTGGCAGCTAAATGGCATGTCGTATGTTGTGTATCAGATTGTGGTTATGGTTCGGTCTAAATGGTATCTGTCCAATTTTGTAGCAAATATCATTTTTATTTTCATTGTTTTATAAAAGTTTCAACTCAAAACACAATCGGCACAAGTTGTTGCTCTGGTAATAAGCCTAACACATCGTTATGGATTAAATATGGATTATAAAAACATCATGAGTTTAGTGCTTGGTTGATAATTTCTTTCTTGTAAAAATGCTTCTTGGTAATAAATCTTATGTCATTGGAATACCTGATTATTCACCTTTATTATGAGATATAACAAGTAGGGATGATGTATCCATGGAATGAGAAACACAGCTGAATCCAAAATGTTGCAAAATTCTGAGCAGTATTCTCCTGTTGGTATTTAGTCTGATTCTGAGTTTTTTTGGGATGTGTGGTTGCATTTTCCCACATTAATGAGTCCAAACTGTCCAAAAGATGTCAATCAGAGCTAGATAGATGACAGCCATGCACCTGTAACTGGTCAAGGTCCCTTCAGTGTGGGCGGGTTTAGTAAATATGCCATTCCTGCCTAAAGTCAGAGGAGTACCGTTTGATTTCACACATATGAAGAAGGATGAACACGCCCCTGAAGATGAGGCCCAGCTGCACACACCCCCACCCCCCACCCCCGTTACAGACACAACATCATAACACAACGTGGCCTCGACACAGGTGCCGTTCCCCACGGGTCTTTACAAAACAGAGAACCAGCTAAAGGTCAAATCAGACAAAGGTCCTTCAAATTAAAGGTTTCCTACATACGTGTGATCTTATCTCTATAGACTCTGCCAGTCAACACTCTAAATGTTGCTCTGTCCTCTTACAGAAACCACATTTCTTCATAACCAAACATAAAACCCTAAACCAGTATAGCACATTACTGAGACGACTAGTATTATGATAGCAGATCATTTTCTCTCCCTCAGCTGTCTCTGCTGGTGAGAAAAAACTCACTAGTCCCAGTTTCATTACAGCTGAGATCCCGAACGTGAACATGTTCATCCACGACTCACACAAGCCTCAGCTATTTATGATCATACGCCATTTTTCTGTTCTCTCCCCCCAACCGAAGCTCCTCCCTCCGTGCTCAACCTCACCGCCCTCCCTCCAGCCTTCCCTCTCGCTCAGGCCTTGTAATCTTAAATAGGTTTCACATGGAGCTGTGGTCAGGACTTGTTTCCCTTGGCTCAGCCATGTCACTGCAGACACTTCCGCTGAGCCTTTTTGGAAGATGAAATGTTTTATTTCTGGTTGTGGCTTTCGGCTTTGCACCCCCAACATCGTTTGGTTTCTGTATTTCTTAATTTCCTCTTGAAAATTGCGTGACTGCTTTTTCTCACTTTATTTCTGGGTCTTTTAGTGGAGGGTAGATGGTTAATTATTGTGTCTTTTAGAGCTTTTTCAGGGAAAATATTTTGAATATATTTGATTTTTCTTCTTCTAAAAGTATATGTTTTTTGTTTCTTTCTAGTATCTTGATTTTTTCACATTTAAAACAATGCTTGAATGATAAAAATACACTTTTGAAGGATATAACCTTGAGTATGAAAGCTCCATCATAAGGGAGTCAATTGAAATATTTGACATTCATCATTTATTCCAGATGTTACATAAAACAAGGTACATTTATTTGATAACTTTTTTTATTTCCTGTATTTTATCATCGTCCACACAATAAATAATCATATTCCATCAAGGAGCATTTGACATTTTTCGTTTTACAAAAAACTAATGTATAAAACATGAACAAACCCTCTCTTAGCTGGCACTTCTAAATGGTAAAGGTTTGAGTTTTTGCAGGTAGACATGCATGTATTCATCGTGCATGCACAATCACTGGTTTATATGTATAAATACGTGCATTTGTGGCATCCAGCTGCAGATGATCTAATAAATGTGTATGTGTGCTGACTAAATTAAACACTGTTTGTTGTGTCCTGTTTTATGTGTTTGTCAGGCTGTTTGCGCTGTAAGATATGTGTGCAGGACTTGTGGAGTGATGGAGGAGAGGTTTTTCTGACGGGGGAGGAGCGGATGGGGGAGTTGTTGGGGCTCGCTTCTGTAAATGTGGCCGTTTGTGTGTGTGAGAGAGGGGTTGGAGGAGGAGGGGAGGAGTGGACGAAGCCCACTGCAGACACAAGGGTGGATTGATAGTAAACACACACTCCAGGTTTAGTGGATCTGCTGCCGGTAGCTCGGCTAACAAGCCCTTCATTAAGGCCGTCTGATACACTCACTGAGCGCCTTTGTTGAAGTAGGAAGTGAAAAGTACACCAGACAGATTTGACCTGAGAACGTTGGTATGCACTGCCAGTAGTTGCAAGCTCTTTCCCTCCCTCTCTCTCTCCTTCTCCTTCCACTTTAAGAAGGGTTTATTTTTGTCATGCTGAACAGGTTGTCTTATGGTTTGTGCACCGCCTCATTTCCTCCAGCGGAGAAAACTGTTTGCAAATCTACGTTACAGTGTTGGACGTGTGTGAAAAGCTTGTAAAAGTCCAAATGTGCTTCTGCAGTTTTGCTCAAGTGTAGATATCTAAAGAAATGTTATTCACAGAATAAACGTAGCTCAAAAAGTAAAACAAGAATGTGTTTGGTTGATTACTTCTTTGTTGTAACAAAGCTTGTTGGCAATAAATCTTCTATTATTGCAAAGCCTGATTAGTCACCTTTATGACAAGGTATAATTTGTAAGACTTGTTTTTCCTTGGAACGAGCAACACAGCCAAACGCGTGGGCAGCACACTCCAAAACATGCCCAGTTCCCTGTAGTATCCTCCTGCATTTTCACCCTTCTTGTGAACTTCAAGTGCAACCAGGTGTGTGTCACAGGTGTATATTTCATAAGTGACTAATCTGACTCTCCTAGGATATAGGATTAATTGCCAGTTTTATGAAACAACGAACAAGAAGCACATTTTTATGCTTTTTGAGGTAAGAGTAGCACCAAAGTTCTGCATAGTCTGGTAATGGTATTTCATAAAAGCTGTGAGAGTTTAAAGTATGAGAACAGCTAAAGGGAAAAAATCCACAGTAAGATAAAATAAAAATAACTTTCAACAGTCACACGGATGTTGTGTTTTAAGTTTATTTTAAAGAGCTGGAAATTCTACAAAAAAAACATAAATATTAAAAATGTTTGCGATATTTGAAAAACAATTAGTTCATTAGATATGAATCTGTTTCACTGTACCTCTCACAGTCTTATCAAACACACTTGATAATCTTATTAAGACTGAAATTTATATATATACATATATATATATATATATATATATATATATATATATATATATATATATATATATAAATTTTCCTGTTTCCAGTATATTGATTGCACATTTTTGTTCTGCCGATTTTCATTCACTAGGTTTATTAAGTTCTCTAATTTAGATCCCCCCCCCACTTTAATCTTTAATTAATTTTATTTCACTCGTATATATTTTTCTTTTAAAAACTTTGTAAAATTCCAGGATTGTGTTATTACAGTTATTTCTTATGTAATCACTTATTTTTTGTTGTTCTCAGATATACCTTGGTACCATTTTCTCCTAAAACAACTTTAAACACAAGAGCAACAGGAC
The DNA here is from genome assembly GCA_006937985.1 of Aphyosemion australe. Classification (NCBI taxonomy): domain Eukaryota; kingdom Metazoa; phylum Chordata; class Actinopteri; order Cyprinodontiformes; family Nothobranchiidae; genus Aphyosemion; species Aphyosemion australe. Next base: position 571,247 of record SSNS01000328.1, read on the forward strand.
CTCACATATTCACCCTGCATATATTTGATGCTTTCAGCTCGGTGTAGCTGTGTGCAGCGAAGCAGCACGATGGAGGGTGTTGTTGGGACTGGGGAGTGGAGAGCAGTCCAGTGACCAGCAGAGCATAAAGGCTGCTGTTGTGTTCAGAGTTTCTGGTTGTGGCTTCCTATTGGCTTGGTCAGCGACGGCCTGCAGAAGAAATCAGCCCAGTTTGTTTCATAACCCCAATAAAATGGCTTCACTGTCCAAAATCCAGCTTTCATGCACCAATACAAAAATATCAAGTCAAATTTTTCTAACAACAAAAATATTTATTAGTTGTAATCTATGTTGTATTTTTTATAGCTTTATAGTATGAACATTTTGTAAAATATACTTTAATCTATTGAGAAAATAATGGATTTAAATAAAATAATTAGCTATGAGCTATTTACTATTCAGTTTAGTTTCTTTTAATTTGGTAAATTTAGAAGAAAAAAACACAATAATAAATGTCATATTTTAAATAGCTTAAAACTAAATTAATGTAATTGGTTAAAGCTTAGTTTATGATTTGCCAACTTCATGAGTCATTTTATAATAACCCATAATAATCTAGCCTAGAAATCTAGCCAGACAGTAGCCTCAGCAGGTCTACCATTGGCCCGATCAGTTTAGTGTTATGCCAATCACAGCGCATTATGCGTTATGCCCATCGGTTTGGTGATGATGCAACGGAGTGAAACAACAAAGATGGCGATGGCTCGTTTGAAACAGCTTTGGCATCAACTTTGAACTATTTAGACTTGGGCTTTTCTTTGAGTCAAGAGCAGATAGAGGTACTTAAGTTGTTTTAGAAAAAGAGTGTATTTACGTCTTCTTTGACAGAGTATGATGGACTGCCTTATTGACTGACATCAGTAGCGGTGACTACGTTACGGTGTTCGTTGTCCAATAGCATGAAGAGACGGTTTGGAAGACAACCATAGATCCTGCCCCATGACTGTGATCTGTCTATGGGTTTTGGCCAGACTGTATATTCTCATATATAGGATGGCTTGCCAGGCTAATAATAATCATCTACAACCAGCTGACCTTATTTACCACCAGAATGGCTGTAAGTAACTCAGTTGAATAGATACTCACCTTAAAGTGTGCTAGCTGCGAGTCAACTGATTATATTAAATCACAAATAACATTATTTTCAAGATTTGACCAAAACCACGTGAACCCTGTCGGCATAAATCAGATAGAAATGAGGCCCTTTCTAGTAACGTTGTTACTTTCCTAACTTTTTTACTTCGTCATCAAAGTTTTTAGCTTAAGCTGCCATTTGGGTCATCGTGAGTCAGCAAGTTTTACCTCCAAACTGAGAAGCCCTTGATGATTTGTTTTTTGTTGTTTGCTTTGCCTTTATGACTGGCTACAAGCCACCAACAGGAGCTCGGAGCTCGAGCAGCCAGTGCAATGCATCAGCTCTCTATATGTTTAAGTGACTTCTGACATAATTTATGAACGGAATGGGAAAAAATGCATCGCAATAACATTAAAATACAAAGATCTGCAGTACATTTGGCTTGCCCGTCTAACTCACGTAAACTTGTCTAATTTCTGTACATTCGCCATTTTTCTTTCCTCCACTTTGTTGCATCAGGGGCCAGTTTTCTGATGGGTCACCTTTAGGAGATGTTTAAGATTTTTGTCTCAAATTAAAAATAGCTTCATGTCTACAAAATGTCTTTTTGATGCCCTGTTTGTTTATTAGCGGTTCTTTATTATTATAATAAAACACAAACAGGCAAATAGTCAGCAGGAAACAGCTTCGTTGGTCGTTCTTACAGAACAGCTCATAAACTCTGCCAGATGAACGTGTGCATGTGTTGTTTTTGTACTTCAGAAGATCTACAGACATAGTTTCTCCTCTTTTAATTAAATCTGAGTTGTGTGTAGCAGCAAACACATAAATATTAACTGTTCTTCTCAAGACTGAGGAACTCTGAGGCTGAAACGACAGTTTGTGCTACGGTGTTTGTTCCTGTTTATGGATGTTGCTCGGAAACTTTAATCAATCACATTGTTCAACATGTGGCATCCTTCTTGCTCCCTTTCTCCATTTGTAAACAGGCATCAGGGATGCATAGCCTCATTGTTTTGCATCATTATTACTGACAGGCCTAAATGACTTGAACGATGGGAAGCCCTTATACGAAATTAACCCGGCCCTTTGTGTTTACCCTGTCCAAATCATGTTGCTCATTGGCTCAAAACGGGGTGGGGGGTTGGGGGGTTGAGGGCCTCTCACATCCTGACATCTGCAAAGCACCTGTTCTGAGCGGTGCATGCTGGAAGCCTTGAGCACGTTCAAACCACCATCTCCCTTCATTTCAGTCTCCTGTTTTGAAAAACGCCACGATGGTCATATGTTATAACAATCTCCACCCTCTGCTGTGTTTTTTCCTGTCTCTGCCGTGTGCATGCACAGTATCTGTTCAGCGTGATGTCGTTGGTACAGACCAGTTCCAAACGAAGTACGGAATGATTTCTTTGTCAAACTCTTAAGTACTCCTTGGGTGCTTGCTTAGAGCTAATATCTGGAGTCAACCCAATGCAAGATGGCCACCACAGCCAGCTGACCTTAGAGCACACTAAAATGGTTAACTTCCATCTTCTTCTCATGTTCTGAATATTCCGTCACTGTCAGTTAAGAGGGCAATAAAAGCAGTAGCCTGTTTTGGCTGATTTAATTCATGAGTCCTGCCCAAAGTCTTTACAGGAAGTAATAAAACCTTCTCAGTGGCCTAGTGGTATGAGTGTTCGTCCTGAGACTGGGAGGTCGTGGGTTCAAATCCACGGTTGGGTCATACCAAAGACTATAAAAATGGGACCCAATGTCTCCCAGCTTGACACTCAGCATTAAGGGTTTGGATTGGGGGTTAAACCACCAAATAGTTCCGGAGTGCAGCCACTGCTGCAGCTCACCACTCCCCACCACGGGGATGGGTCAAATACGGAGATGTAATTTCACCAGTATGTGATGATGACTGACACTTTAACTCATTCACTGCCATTGACGACTATAGTCGTCTTTTGCATTTTTTTACGGGGCGGGCGTCGGAACGAGCCCCCGCACTGTGGGAACAAACATCACTTGTCTAAAGTGGATCTTCATCCGTGTATGTCATTCATCACGTGATCATGTAGTGGAAAATCAATGGATTACGAGTTTGTTTTGAGCCGCTGCTGTGAAAAAAATGATGCGCCGAACCGGAAATGCGTCTGCAGCAGCGCTTGGGCACCAGATTGTGAAAGAACAGATTGTGCTCGAAATACGGCGATTCTTCCTGATGTAAGAAGTGAGTCTACTCTTTCTTTTGGTAGTTTTGGCATTTACATGATCATAGAGCACAATGTTCTGTGACTCTTCAAAAAACAGTAAAAACGCTGGCAGTCAGGGGCTTTCTGATCAGAAAACGGCTGGCAGTTAATGAGTTAATAGATCTAACTTTTTATAAACAAACCTAACAGAAGTTTTTTTTTTTTTTTACACATGATGGAGATTAATTCTGCAGGTTTTTATTCTGAGTAGTCTGAGCAGCACCATCACAGCTGACTACAGTGTAGCTTGTCACCACCAGTGTGTGAATGGGTGCATGACTGGTGTGTCGTAAAGAGCCTTTGGGGGTTCTAGGACTCGATATAAATACAGACCATTTACCATTTTATTATTATTTTCGATATTTAATCAAAACAGCCTGAACATCATTTTTCAGCATAAGCTGGTCCTAGTGTGAAACCATGCCTTCAATTCACTCTTGGCACTTTCACATCTGGGTCGGCCCGACCCAGCCCTGGTTGGTTAATTGTGTTCACATCTTGGTAATCTGTGCATTTTCCGTGCTAAGACGACCGGTTTTTTGGACCTGTTCTCCGGCAGTCCGCTTCATGCTCAGCCGACCCAACACACCCACTACCGACTGATTGGCCGGCAGAAGTTCATGCCTATCTACTAGTGGGAGCCTCTGAGTGGCGGGTAGAGTCAGCCAGCAGCGGCTTCCCACATGTGTGATTCAGTATCAGTCTGGATGCAGTGGGGTAAACATCTTCTCTGACTGCAGCTCAGCCCTGCCGTGGCAGTGCGAGGACAGGCTGCTGTGCAGCACCACTGCTCATCGAGAGAGTAGGACGCTGTGTGCTTCATGTCAGAGTCTCCTAAAGCAACACTGCTCATGGCCGCTTTTGTTTACTAACTTGAGGACACTACAGACTTCTCGGTGGGTCTTTTGCCCCGCCCACATGCTCAGAGACATCCGCGTTCCTGAGAAGGCTGTGTGAACAAAACCTGGCCACGGGGTGGCGGGCCGACCCAACCAAGACCAGGCCGAGCCAGATGTGAAAATGCCATATGAAGCCTTGCTGCTGTCATAAGTTCAGAATGTTGTTGGGATTGTATAAATTGGCTGAAAAAGCGAAACATTTCCTAAAGAAAACATGTAACTTGGATGATAATTCTAAAACCGGTATGTGTGTATATTGTTTGGCAATAGCGTAGGCTTCCCAGATTGGAAACATACTGATGTTTACATTTTCCAGTCGAGTCTCTGGGACATGGGTTCTGTCTCTGCATAAACAAAATGTTTTGTAATAAAAGCAGTCCTAGGATTATTTATGTTGCTGTGTGTTACGCAACATACCTCCCACCTTTACTGAAGTGGAAGATAACATATTATAAAATCAAGTTTCCACATTAGTGTGTGATGCACAAAATCAATCCATGCACTTGCGCCCTGACGGCTTGTGTATCACTCAGCATGCTGCACAGTTTCCATGGTTCAGTTTTTCACAGCTCTGTTGTGTCACATGACCACCTGTCCGACTGACCTCCCAACAGTCGTTATCAGTGGTTGTAGAAGTGAAGAGTTTCCTGTGGGGGGGTTGTGTAAGCTGTCTGAGCGCAGTACAAGAGAGTGGCACTGCTGTGGACCACACCTGCCTTCCTTCCACTGATGTGGAAGTGAGTCTCTCACTAAAGTCTCCTACAGTCAGGGCAGTTTAGTTTCATCATTACTGTAGATTAAGGTTTGCAGATGTAATGTTTACATTTAAAATATCCAAAACGAGGGTTGCAAAGTACTAATTTTTGTGTGTGGATTCTCATAACTCTAAAGGGCCTAAACTCTTTTTGTCTGGTTGTACTTTTCTTTTAGGCATACTTAAACTCTGATTTCATACATTCTTACAAACCATCTGGCCAAATTTATTTAGATTGAAAATAGCAAACACTTTGATATCTTGTTGAACCACCTTTAGCTTTAATTACCTCGTTTAAATTTGCTGCATCGTTTTACTAAAACAGTCATTTTCATTGCTCTTATACTTTACTGAGAGTTGGACTTTTGTGTAAAGCTTTTTCCAACAGATACAAAAGTTTCTGCCTAGACTCTGTTGTGACTAATCCTCACATGAAAATTATGTTTTGCTCTCACGCTGAAAAACCTGATGACATTTGACAATCAAACCTGGTCTTTCTTTTATGCAGTCCGCTGCTATTATTTCTTACTGAACCTTAGCAGGAACTATGCTGTGTTGTCCAGTCCTTATGCTGCTTTACAAACTGGAAATTTTTTTTCTATTTCCTAAGTTTATACATACATATATACTATATTTTTTTTTTTCTTTTTTACTTTAAGATCACGTTTCTTTCTTTACAAGTGTCAATCATCTCTGTTCTTCATAGCTTTAACAAAAACTTAAAAGTTCTCGAACCAGTATAAACATTTTTAGTAATATATTTCTATTTCCAAATGCATACCGAAATATTGACCCTTCTGTAACAGAATAGCTTAGTTTGGTAGACCCCAGGGTGTGTTCATTATCGTGGGTCGCTACAGAATTAAGGAACTACTCATTGCATCAGTTGAGCTTGAATAAGTTGTTACTCTGAGATAATTGGGAGGTTTCTGTCTGATATAACGAATTGTCTTAACCTGCCGAATTAACCCCACCACCACCATCAAAAAAAATCAGGCTTAGAAACAAAGGAATAAAAAAAACTGTATTAAAAGAACTTAAAAGCCTACGAGAGTGTGCCAAAACATGTGAAATGAAAATATGCTAGAACAAACATAGTAGAGGCAGTAAATAAAGAACCTAATTAAAAGTATATTTATGTAAAAACAGTCATCTTATTAATTTTGAACTTCTTTTATGTTACATGTAAACACATCTCCTTGAACTTCTCGTCTTTATTTGACAAAAATCTACGGGATGATATGTAGTCATATGTTAAAAGCAGACAAGTTAGTTCTGAAATAAGTGTCTATACTTAAATTAACTTTAATATCTAAATAATCTAACTATATGTTCTTAGTGGAAATACATATAAATAGTGTTCATTTTTTCTTTATCAGTTTAGGTCATTCTTTTGTGCTTTTACTAGACAACCCTTCTGCGGCGTGACGGTGGAGTGGATCAGCCTCTAGCTGATGCTGCTCACATGATTGGGTGGTGCTCTGTGGTTGGAGGGCTCTGTCTGACAGCTGAATGTCTGTGTCTGCTTCCTGTCCTAGATAACAGCAGTATGCAGAGAGGCTGCCCTCCTGGCTCTACAAGAGGACATCAAAGCTCAGCACATCCAGGCCAGACACTTTGAAAGTGCCCTGAACGCTGTGAAGCCCCGAATCCCTGACTCGCTCATCCAGTCGTATACCAGCTATCAGCAGCAGCACAGCGGCCTGTGCTTCTTCTGACCTGCTATCAGTCCCACTGTGTAATAATAATGTTGACCTTTGATGCAGATGACTCCAAAACTGTTTATATTTGGAATGCAAAATAAATCTGACTGCCACTCTTGCTTGTTCGCAAACATGATTAACGCTTACAGATTTCTATTATCTCACTTATGTGTTTCAGATCTGTAAAGTTTTAATATCAAACTCAGATGGCATGAGTTGTCACTCATGTTAAGGGAACAAAGCTATCCAAACCAACCTGGTTCTGTGTGAAAAAGTGACTCTTTCTTGTTGAACAATGAAGACTTTATGTAGAAAGCTAAGTGAAGTTTCATTATCCACACCCAGGAATCTGTCTGACAGCATGAAACTGGCTAAACAATCTCAAAAAGCAACATGTCCTATTCTAAATGTAAGAACAAAAGAACAGAACAACACAGACTCAAAACATCTTCATGCTCTCCAAGAACTTGTGGAAATTATTATCTGATGACGAGACAAAGGCGGACCTTTTTGAGTCATTCTATCTAGAGTAAAACCAACACTGCGTTTCAGGAAAAGAACATCAAACATGGCGGTGGCGTGTGATGGTCTGGGGTTGCTTTGCTGTATCAGGACCTGAAATACTCATCGTAACTGATAGCTATGTAGAAAATGTAATTATATAATCTTTTAACTCATGCACAAGTGAAACTTGGAAAATTAGAATATCATGCAAAAGTAAATGTAATTGAGCATTTTACCTGCAAGCTCCCTTCCAACTTGGAGCGTTTCAGACACGAACAGGCAGCGAAAACTTTCCACGCAGCTGGTCCAACTAGGTCAAGAAATCGCACCTCACGTGATTTCAGGAGTTCACAGGATAACAAGCAAGGAGAAAGATGTCAGCATGTGTCCAACAAGGCTTGTGGATTATTTTCTGTTCTGTTTACCTTGGCTACGGAGGTTTCAACGGTAATGACCTATTTTTTACTAGTTAGCAACTGGAAATCTAAACGTGACTTTTATTTTGAACGTTTGCAGATGTTTTACACTGCTTTTGTGTTTGACTTCCTGTCTGGCCCGATCTGAAATACGGAGTTTGATGTCTTTTGGAAGCGTGGTGCGTAAAAAAAAGACTCGAAACGTAAGCAATGCAACTAGGCTTCTGGAACGCTTTCAAAACATTATGCTTCGCCACTGGTGGAAACGCATCCATCCACTATAACGGCAGCTAATTGCTGCGTACTACGTCTCGCTGACGTTATGAGATGCTTACGCGTCTGGTGGAAAGGCCCAGTAAGTTAAATTACAGAAATAAATGGACTTTTGCACCATATACTAATTTTCATGTTTCACCTTTAATGCAATAATTGAAACTTGGATTATTCTAAGCCGTATGTGTTTTTGACTATTTCCACAGAGGACATAATGTAGAAAAACCTAGGAAGTAACAGGATTTGGGTTAAATTTGACAGCAGATTCTATTTGTTCAAATCTGATCAAATACTGATGTTTTACTTCAAAATAAGCTGATATTTTTACTTCATAATGACTTTCTGTTCAGTGTGGCTCACCTGACTGAGGAACAGCTGCTGGTGTGAAGAAAGTGCTAAATAAGGTGTTTCTGGACACTCAAAGCACCATGTTGGACATTCCTAAAGGATCAAAACTAAAGTGTGTCCTTATAACTTCTTCACTGTTTATGAGAACTCTTGATAGACTCGTTTGATGAGCTGCAGCTCAAAGTTCACGCAGACGTCATCAACAGTCTGCTGGTGGATTCATCACCTCCAAACATGGAAAAACGGGCTAATTGCTGTAATCGTGAGATTTCCGTCCGCACTTCCGACCACTAAGAGCGGGGTCCAGGCGGCCATCTGTCGCAGGATTTGTTTTATCACCGAGAGGCGGGATTCTTACTTCACTCTCAGAAAAAAAAGAAAACGTTTGACTTCTTTTTGCTTCGTTTACACTCGCCTCGAAAGTCTTTTTATTGGGTTCTTTTTTGCGCATTTGCTGACCCGAAATGGCGCAGGGGGTCATTCAGCTATTGATTTTTCCATTTGAATGGGATAAATTGACTTTGTATTGAACTTCCTTTTCTCATGGATCCGGATGTGGCGCATCCGCGACACCAATCAAACCAGACAGTCAGGAACAGAGGAGGAGGGGGTTGGTAGCAGGAGGAGTGAGGGCAGGGGGAGGAGGGGGAGAGTTTTTTTCCTCCTGGCTGCAGGGCTGCTTTTTTGTTAAGGTGGTCCGAAACTAACCTCTATAGCTGTGCAAAAAGTGACGCACATGGAGCTCAGCAGTGATGCGTAACTTCCATGTCAGACTCACATCCGCGCAATCGGCCCACCACCACATATTTTATTTCCTCGGATGGTATGCGCACGTGCGTAATGGGAACATTCCACAGAGGACAGAAGACATCCTGTTGATGTTTCCTCCCTACACATGTCTTCAGACTGAGCTGTCCACAACAGGGTCCAAAACGACCCCATATTTACTTTAGACGATTTTACACAGTTAAAGCTGTCATGAAACTTGGTGGTGGCGAAACTTTATGCAGTAAAAACAGTTGGGTCATGGATGAAATATAGTTTCCTAACATGAAAGTCAGAGATTACGTTGTAATTAATCTCTCTTTGCATACTTTTTTGGTTTTATATATTGTTATATTGTTTTTAACAGATTCACATTATCAATGTTTTTTAGTTATTGACATTTTAAATGCATTTTTAATCCACGTGCTTTATCAAAATTTGATTAATTGTAACCCAATTTATCCAGGTTATGATTCACTCTTATAAATTCAGGTCAGGGTAACTTTAGATATTATTCAAAAGCAGGTTTAAACTGAATATCAACTTTTGGCCAGTTTGCTGCATCAAGCTGATACAAACAATCCAGAGTTGGCGCTCCTTAAATTTGACCCTGCACTAAAATAATCCAAATTGTGTTATTTTTAATCCAGCAGTTATAATCTAACAATACAGCTGTGTTGATTTGTCAAGGTAAAACCTCACTTAAACCATCTGGGTTTAGGGAAAAAGTATAACGTCTAAAACTTGTTTTATTGGAAATTCATATTTTTATTAGTTGTTTATTATTTAATATGGAAATGAATTATTTTCACGTTTTTTTAATTGAAATTAGTCTGAAAATGCTCAAAAACCTGTAAAGTTGCACTGGTATCAGCAGACCATCTATAAATAGATGAGTTATTATTATATCACTATTAGTCCCAATAACCCTCCTGACTCAGTCAGATCACCATTCATAACTCACAAGAGCGGAAACTAGCCCCCTCCTTCTCCTTTGCGCCGCCGCAAAGTGGAAAGCCGTTCCACCTTAACAAGTGCGCACATCTCTATCGGCCTTGCTTCCACATCTGCCCAATGAATCAGGAGCGGATGCGATGTATCCTTTTTCAGTCGAGTGAATGGCCAATGGGAGTTGGTTAGTCGAGCAAACACTGAGCGCTGCGTTCCCATTCATTCAGTGCTGAGCAGGCCCGCAGAGCTGGAGGGAGCGCACCGCCGTCTGACCCAAAGGACGCACTTTTTTTTACTTCTTCGCCGCACATGAAGAGCGCAGATTCCCCGCAACAAGGCCAGAACGTGAACGCGGTTCTCCCAACAAGGAGGTGCAAACTCTTGGATGTAAACACACATTTTCCCGGTGGTTTAAATTGTCCAGACAGTTTCTCCAGGACTTGTTGAAGCGGCGCGTCTCGTTCTGAGATCGGCCTCCGGAGTGCGCAGCAGCTCCTCTTTCCTCAGCGGAGCTCCTCCGTGGATTTACACCGTTTCATCCTGGGACACATGCACGCCTGATCGGCGCTGAACTCCTGATTTCCAAACGCCTAAAATAAGGGAATACCTCAAAGGAATACGCTCGGGTTTGGATTAACAGACTAAATGTTATGCATTACACCTCCTAACCTGCGTTTGGACATTGCCCCTTCCTTTTTCGGATGGACTTTTGGTAAACTGTTTGGTTGATGGATTCGACAATATGGGTGCTTGCATATAGGTAAGCATCTTTTAAACTTTGTTTATTCCTCTTTTCCCGCTGTGGTTTTCTGATAAAAGCGCACGGAGCGAGCTGGAGTCCATAGCGGTGACACCGATGCGTTGCGCACTACGCTTTAGGGCTTTCCGCGTCATTTTTCGAGGGTTTTTCGGGGTATTTGGAACCAAACGCCCGCAGCGGGTTGGATTCGTGGCGATTAGTTGATGGATTTTCATGCTCGTGTCGCTCCGTGGCTGTGCCGTAATAAACACCCCTCCCCCACGGCGGTTGTTTTCATTCATAAGTTCCCCTGTCTGTTTGGAAGCCTCCTCCAACGAGTCCTGATCTCCGACTCGCTCCGGTTTTTATGGGATCTGGCTTTTACTCCTGCAGTACTTCTGATCTAAATGCGATCTGTGGGGGTAGTCTCACGTGCAGTGCGCCAATTTGACGCAGAAAATAGGCCACAAACCTGCTCGCTTGTTGTTTTTGTTGCAAAGCTGCCAAAATCGATGGTTTTTGTGTGTTGAGTGCAGCAGGCTGTGTTCTTTTGGGACCGCCAGGCTTCGGGTTTTTTTTTTCGGCCGTGTAGCTTTTGGCCTCCTGCAGGTTGACTTTGCTTCAGAACATCCCCGAAGGCTTAAACTCGAATTCCTGGCCGTATTTAAGGTGTAAACACGCACATTAGAGCAAACTTGCGCCACAATGACTTCCACAAACTGCGCATTTTCTTTATTATTACACCTCAGTGCGACATTCCGTTGTTTTTAAACCCAGTCTGCATTTTGTCAGATCTTGATCTGACCCTATTATTTTTCCAAGCTGTACTCCAGTCCCCGTTTTTTCTGAACTTCTTTTCGGTGTTGTAATAGAATACTAAGTGAGGCAGCTCATTTAGTTCCCTTGGATCGTGTCCTCATTTCGTCGCCGCGCTGCATTTAAATGTTAACTAGTCATACAAATGTAAATGAGGAGGGGAAGTGTTTGTAGGGCCTACTGAAGTTTAGATGTGTGCGTATTGGGAAGGAAAGGTACAAAAGGTCTTGTTAATGGTCAACTTTTTCTCCCTGGCTGCTTCCAAACTGAATCAAAATTGACACGTCTCTTCCGTCTTCCCCTTCTCTCCCCCTCTGCCTCCGTCCCCCACCTCTTGACAGGTTTTCCAATGCATGTCCACGGTGAATGTCGGAAGTGGTGATCCCCCCCAGATGGAGCTCCAAAGTCAACATGGCCCTGGCGGTTCATTAGTGGTGATCCAGCAGCCTTCCCTCGAGAGAGGGCAGAGGTTGGAGATCGAGCATGCAGCCATTCTGTCCCTGGAACAAATCAAGGCCATCCGCTCCAGTAACGAGTACACGGAGGGACCATCGGTGGCTCGGAGGCCCCCTGTGCCCCGCATGGCCCCCAGGCCTCAGGACAAGCAGGAGAGGACTCACGAGGTCATCCTCGTCAATGTGAACAACAATTATGAGCGGCGGCCACCAGGTCATCACCATCACGTTGGGGGTGGCATGGTGGTTGTGTCCGGGGCACAGCAGCACGGTGGGTCTCGAGCGCCCGGGCTCAGCCGCTCCACCAGCACAGGAAGTGCCGCCAGCTCGGGGAGCAACAGCAGTGCCTCCTCCGAGCAGGGACTCCTTACACGCTCGCCGCCTACGAGGCCCGGCGTGAATCTACAGCACCACCACCGAGCAGACCGGCCCGTTCGGACTCAACCTAAGCCCAAGAACCTTTCACAGCCCCAACAGGGACCTCACTTCCACCAGCCTCCACTAGAGGCTCCACTAAAGCCCCAGGGCAAAGGAAAATCAGACTTTTCTGGCTCGGGTGACTCAGTGGTGGCTGCTGCCGGACACCAGTTCATCTGTGAGCGTTGCGGGAAGTGCAAGTGCAGCGACTGTAGGGCTCCCAGGAGCCTGCCTTCATGTTTGGCATGTAATGGTCAGTGCCTCTGCTCTGCTGAGAGTGCTCTTGAGCACGGCACGTGCATGTGCCTTGTTAAGGGCATCTTCTACCACTGCTCCAACGACGATGAAGGGGATTCGTGCGCTGACCACCCCTGCTCCCTGTCGCGCTCCCACTGCTGCTCTCGTTTCCTGTGCATGGGGTTAATGTCGGTACTCTTCCCCTGTCTGCTATGCTACCCACCTGTTAAGGGCTGTCTGAAGGCATGCCAGGGTTGCTATGACCGGGTTAACCGACCCGGCTGTCGCTGCAAGAACTCCAACACTGTCTATTGTAAACTGGAGAACTGGGCCCCACAGACCCAGGAAAAGCCTTCCTGATCACTTCCTGTGTTTTGTGACTGCGTGTGCACAGGAGACTCTAAACGTGGGTCATGTGATGAGTATGGAAACGATAATGGTCACAAATTAATGTTTATCAAACATTCTAAGCACCTCCCACCCGACTCCTGTCCTGGCTGCAGAACAGGACGGAGCTAAGCAAAGGAAAACCACTCAATTATTTTTATTTTTACTTTCTCTGGATCAGGACCATGTTTTTACAGACCAGTGTTTGCCTTATTTGTTTCTCTCTCTGTCCTCAGCTCCTCATTAACACTATTTTTTATGCATATATGAAAACGTTTTTCTTCCGTTTTAGGTAGGCAGTTTGATTTTTCTGGGCCTGGGCCCAATGGGAGCTGCCTCACACCAAATCTGTGAAGGACGATCTTTAAGGCGATTATGTAGCTGTTACCTGGTGTTCATAGCAAGCAGGTTTGTTTCATTCATCTACCACACTAAACCCGTGGTTCCTATACGCTCATGGTGCATTAACAAAAGCACATCCATCTCATAGTATTCTCCACTTGGATATGTTTCTCCTTTTTACCCATCTGAACTATTCAAACACATTCTGTGGCATTCTCCCATGGTTTTTTTTTTATGTGTAAATTGTATGCTCCATAAGAGATATTTTGGCTATTTTTTAAAAGAAAAAATGTCTGTTAAACTTTTTTTGTTGTAAAAAAATATTTATTATGTGAAGCTCTATTATTTTATGATATTTATTGCAAGAGACAGTCTTAAATTTACTCATGTCTGAATATAACAAAATATCAAAATACTTACTGAAAAATTAAAGGGTGGCACAAAAGAAAACTATGTTAACTTTAATGCAGAAAATATATTAATTAATGAAAACCTAGCGCTGTCTGGTGTCTTCATTGCCCCGGGGAGCAGTTTTACTTCTTCACTTCAGGAATGAAAGATGTGAGTGGTGGCTGCTTTTTAAGCTAATTAAGGTCTAGTTTCTAGAGTTTGAGCTCAGTGGCGAACAGCAAATCACTGTTTCGTGTGTGTGTGTTCATGCTGGGTGTGGAATTTCTGGCAAAGAAAGAGAAAAAAAAAATTGCAACTTGCAGAGAAACAGCTTGTAGCTCAGAAAAGCGAATGTTTACATTCTTGGAGGGTTTCTTTGCTGCGATTCTCCTCAGTAAGCTTGAAACTTAAACAGTACAGGTCATTGACGTGATTAGCCCCAGAGCTGCTAGCATCAGCCGAGCCCCTGCGTTTTCATGAGTCGTGCTTTTAGAAAACAGCTCTCCTTCAAATCCGCTCACAAACCAACGTCACCATGAAACTATGCACCGTAGTTTGTTCCCTGAGCTTTAACGCGGCTATATTGGGATATTCCCAAACTCCCAAATGGCCTCCATATTGCCGGTCTGAGAGAGCGTGACCATTACGAGTAGCTGGAGCCACCTGTTCAAAGATAATAAACCAAGGCTATCAATGCTTTGCTTTTATGGCATGGTTCCTGCACTAAAGGCGATGACGGGGGACAATCCAGCCCCCACCCAAAGCCACATCTCCCCCATTTGGTCATTTCTTTTTGTTGGTGAATTTATCACTTTGGAAGTCCTCTGACCTTCCTCCCCCCACAGCCACCAACTGACACACACTTCTCCACCTCCAGCCCCCCCAGGGGATGAGATCATCACTTTGAAACTTGGTTGGTCAGCTAAAAATGCCAAGAGTTGGTTTGGGAAGCACAAACTACACCCAGGAAATACTCAGGAACAAGGGGGGGAATGTACCACAGCTGGCTGCAGCCACAAAATGTGCTCATAATCAGCTACGTTTGACGATGGTGCCCTCAGGTGCTGCGTGCAACAGGCCTGGGATTTTTGGATTTAGAGCTTTGGTAAAAGACAAACAAGAATGTTGTTTTAGCTGACACAAGCCACAGCCCCACAGTAAAGGCTTTTGCCGTTTCAGACACAAATGGTTTTGTTTAAATAATCCACAGACACAAAGCTCATTTTAAAAGCGGAAAGGAAGTGGATTAGTGATTTGTCAATTTCCTGTCACCTTTTAAAACTGTAATCTGAGCCCCATTTGCTTCTGGCTTCTTAATGATAGCAAACAATAGAAGGCCTTTTTTTCAGGTTCCACCGTGGCTCCTCTGTGCAGACGAGGGGGATGGAGGAGATCTAAACTGTACTCAGGAGGCGGCGAACAGGAAGACAGTGTTTACTTGATATTTTCCATCCTTTAGCAAGAAAGGGGAACACATTCTACTCTGTCTATTTCTAGAACTCACCTCAGTAGTCTTTGATGCGTCTTAGGTCTTTGACCAAATCAGATGAAGTGTCAACGATAACGTTTTTAAGACTTGTGAATAGTTTCTTTCACTTTTCTCTCATCTAGCCTCATAAATGCTCCTGTAACTGCGTCACAGATTTAGTCATCAGAGAAGCGCTACGTAAAAAGCAGAAGAAATCTGACTCAGTGTTAGGTAATTCAGTACAAACAGTGACGACCCCTCTCCTCCTCCTCTTTGCACTTGTTTCAGAAGTAAATTTAGCAACCCCACACACCCACGTAATGCTGTTTAGAGTTGTTAGGCTTGGCGGGTCCCTTTTCTGCAGCACTGGGGTTTTTGGGGCCATACAAGTGCAAACATGCATGACTACCAGCTGAGTCATGGTGGAACCTCCAGCCCACACATCCTACCGGGGCAGTCCTGCTCCTTACCAGGCCACTGCTACCGGCATGGCGGCGGTACAGCAGGATATAAACAGTCATAGTCTTCCACAGCATTCATCACCAAACAGGCCTGCTTCAGCTTCAGCTTCCCTCCGCCTGCTCTGCTCATCTGGTTTTCATTATTTCCCCTCACGGCATATAAATAGAAATTAGCAATCAGGGGAAAACGTGAAGGCGGTGGGGTTTGGAAAGGAAGGGGGCTTTTTCTACACTTCAGTGGGATGGCCAAAGTTTATGAACGATATATTCTTAGATATTCTACTTTGGTTGGATTTGGTGGTAGAGCAACACGTTAGGGGTGTTTTATTTAAAAAAAAACAAATCCTGAATTTATGTTCAGCAACTGCAGAAGTTTATACAACATCTAAAAAGTGTTTCAGTTTTACTAATAATTCTGAAAAACTGGAGGTCAACTATGTTCACCAAGCATTTTTTTTATTAAAGAGAAAAAACAGATATTTAAATTTTACCAATTTAAAAAGTATCACAATATCCTTATTTTTTTAAATTTTCATTTGATTGTAGGATTCGTTTTCAACCAGTGACTGAATATAAAACCTTCCAGTGTTGTTTAAAACAAACATTCAACTGAGATACTTTTATTTTGACAGGATAAAATCTTCTTGCCTGAGTCTCCGTTTCAGATGATTAACATGAACACAACAGCTTAACGTTAACAGAAGTAAATAAGTTTGAGTCCAGGAAGTCTAAATCAAAGAAGAAAAAACGTCCTAATTTTCACGTCATCTAAAACTTATCTTAACTAATTTTTCTGATATCTGTGTGGTTTCATCTCAAAATATCAAAGATTAATGTAAATGTTATCTTTTTCTCCCTTCTCACATTAAGCATTGCTACAATGAGTTTATTCTAACAAAGTAGTGCACAATAATTAGTTGTTATTTTTTATTTGGAACAAACAGACTTGAAACAATGTGAGTATAACAGGGTGATTGTCTAAGACCCATTAAAAAGGAGCTAAAGCAAAACACAGCTTCAGATGCTGCTGTTTGATGTCTTTGTTTGTCAGATGGGCAGCGTGTCGGAGGACAGACGGCCTTTTTCCTCCATGGGAGCTTTAAAGAGTCGTTAGTGGAGTTTTATCAGGTGTGGAGGGCTATTCATGATGGAGGTGTTTCACTGGGGTTTCAGCTTTTGCTTCTGGGTACACCCACAGTGTAAAACTTTCACACACACACATCCTAAAACTCTCCATGTGTCTATGCAGCGTTCCTGGCCATCTGATACCACATTCCCCTCCGAGCCCTCTTCCTGTCTCTCGTCTTTGTCTGCCATTTACCGAACAAAGGCCAGCTGGAGGGAATGATGATCATCACGAGAGGGGAGGAGGCCCACGGATCAATATAGCACACCACCCTCAGCAATCACTCAGTGAGATCCTTTTGTGATTAATGGATGCTCCAGATTTGTTTTTGATCAGCGGCTCCCGTTTCATCAGCATGATTGACTCATCTGTATTCAGACCGTCTGCAAAGTTGCCACACTTGCTCTTGCCAGTTGTCACTTGCTCATTAGGGGCTGGAGATTTGGTTTTGCTCACACACTCAATCAGCAGGATGTTTGTCTTGGCGTTGCTCTTATTGGAGAGCGCTGCTGTAAACAGCGTCTGGATCGGATCCCTAAATATGCTCAGAATGGTCCAAATGTTAAACAGAATGCAGCTGATATTTGGAATATGGCTCAGAACCTACCTGATCTACAGATCAACTCAGGAAAACTGGGTAAAATCTTTGTGTCTGTGTTTAGGCTTAATTCTACATACATGCAGCACCCCTCACACACACACACACACACACACACACACACACACACACACACACACACACACACACACACACACACACACACACACACACACTTAGCCCGTCTCTGACAAAACCACGTCCCCGTTCCTCTTCTAAGCCCCAGGGGACAGTTTTGTGTGTTTGCTACATTCCAGGCCCCTTGCAACCACTTTTCCTCTAATGTCTCTTTTGATATCACAACCAACAACAACAAAACACCTTCACACATGCACATTAGGTACACATGGCAAGAAACGATGGATAGATTTGTGAGGAAGCCTAGACCTTTTTATTCACCCCCCCACACCCCCTTAATTCCCTCTTTTTCTGAGATTAGACTGTGCATCCAGACAGATGGTTCCCGTCTGCTGGCTTTTTTCAATTCACTTCCTCTCGTCACAGACAGCCTCTCTCCCCCCTCCTCCTCCTTCTTTTGCTCCGTTCCCTCTCGTTCCGTCCCGCCCACTCTCTCTCTCTCTCTCTCTCTCTCTCTCCCCCCCCCCCTTCAACGGCTCCTCTGTTATGTGGCTGGAAATAATCTTTTATTGCCCAGTTGTTCGGAAGTGACCTCCTGCCCTTGATTAGATAGGGCCAAGTCCTATCACACGATTGTATTCGAGCTGGCAGGACGACCCCCAACCCCCCTCCCTAGCACACACACACACACACACACACACACCCCTCCCAGACCAGGCTCCATCCTTCCCCCAACCCCACGTTCCCTCTCTTCCTGCCAGGGACTTGGTGATCCTGTGTGAGGGGACAACAATGGGGGGCTTTAGTCCCGTCCGGCTCTTCTCGGCTGGGGAGCAACGGGGTGGGGGTCATGAGGGACTTTCTTTTTTTTCCCCCCATCAGTCAGCCAGTCACCGGGTGGAAGTCCCATCCCCTCAGCCCCCCCCAAAGCCTCCATCCCCAGCGCCATGGTTAACCTCCCAGTTGCCGGATGCTCACCCCTTCGACCCTCAAAGCCTCCTCCACCTTCCCTTCCTGATGACCCCCGTCGCCCTGAAGGGCCTGCCCAGACACAGATAGATCGGCTTTAATCTCCAACACTATCAGTAGACCTTTGAGTGTGCTGTGTGGTCCACCAACAGGTGGGCTCACAGAGGTATTTTGGCCTTTTGTGGAGATTCGGATCAGGCTGGTTTTGATCCTGTTAAATACCGTGTTCTCTACAAATACTCAGCTCTGATCCGAAGGAGCTTTAGGGTCCACATTTGTTCCGTCGTTTTGTTTTAGCTGGCTTGGGATCAGAGTTAAGGCCTAATTTATTTATTTATTTTAATGAAAAGATTATTTGGGATTGGAGGAAGTCACTTCCTGTTTTGAGATTCTTTTTCAACCTCTCATAAAGGCATGGACATGTTTCTATAGATTTGTTTCAAATATTGAGCATAGATTTAGGAGTTATTGGCAGCCCTCTAGCATGTTTATCTGGTATGACCCACACTTTCTTTTTTCCAATCAGAGCCGTAACTCAGTTGGGATCTATTTCCTCTGTGGTTTGGATCTTCAGTTGTAGATCTTCTCAAACTAGTTTAATTGATCTATAAACACGGCAGAGCAATGCAACTACCATCGCCATTAAAAGCATAAACGTCCGAAAAGTCGTTTAAACTTTTTTTTATGTGAGCTGCTTTTCTCTGTCGGCTTTACAACAGCGCTGCAGCTCCAAAGAAAAAAAATCTCTCTCTCTTTCTCCTCCTCCCTGGCTTGTTTGTCTCCTTGTCCTCTGGAGCTGTAAACCCAAAACAAAACCCTCGGTGTCCAGTTTCAGTTGGGGAGTGAAGGCCAGGCTGCGTGAATAGGGCAAGAATAGACAGGAAGACGACTCTGATTACATCTGTAAATGAGCTGACCTCGTGTCACTCCCTCCTCTTCTTTTAGATGACTTTTATTTATTGCAAAGCTGAACCGTTTTCAAACAGAAACACGTTTAAAATTTTAGTTACAAATTCACTTAGAACATCATAACTGAACAAGTTGAGATTTTTTTTGTGAGTTATGTATTAAATCGCGTGTTTAAATATTTTAAAAATACTATGTATGTTTTTTCTGCAATGGTAAGAGAATCATACTTGATGGAGACGTTGATGGCATCTGGTTCACAGGGCTCCTGCATTCCTTCTTTACTCTACTTCAAGGGTGTTGAACACCAGATTCAGAGCAGGGGTCCTCATGAGTACTAGGCTCTCCTTTAAGCCCCCAAGGGTAGGTGGGTGGGGGTCTCCAGATCAAAGTAGAGGGACTAAGAAATGACTTATCTGTTGTTGATTTTAGGCTTTAGATCAAGCTCTGGTACTAGAAATGTGTTAAGGAATTACAGGCTTGGATATATGGAAACCCCCCCCCCCCCCACTTCTTTTTCCCTTCACCCTTTTCTAAGTCTTTGAGGGTATTTGTGAACAGAGACACGCTGTGGTGAAAGTGAAGGTGTTGCATGTCCAAATAAAACAACTAATCAACTGTTTTGATGATGAAACTCAGGGTTGACGTTTTTGTCAAAAGACTCAACATCATTCAATAATTTCTGTTCCCACTCTGCTTAGACCTTTACATTTCAATTTTGAACTCTGCAAGAGGTGTGATTCTATCTCCGTCTCCCACAACGATGGTATTATACCAAAGGGGAAATTGGACCTTAAGGGCAGGCACTTTCTCAGCTGTAGACCTTATTAAGTACGGCCCTCTATAATAGAGCCCAGCTTGACATTTCGAGACCACACCTCTTCACAGAAAAGACCTGTCCATCACAGGTTTGAGTGAGATCCTGACATGGTTTACCGTGGTGTGACTGGCACCTCACTGGATGTGAAAAAGCTCCAAGAGTCAGTTGTTGAAGCCTAACAGGACCTTTTTCTCAAATATCCAAGGTCTAAAGTCAGTATCTCACTGGGCAGTGACTCTTGGCAACAAACTGCAGACAACACATGTTGAAACTTTGTTTTGAAACATAGTGGAGGGTTTTCAGTGGCCTGGCATACATTGCAGTCACAACACAAATTGTCACATCACAGCTGTCATGCGATTTAGAGACATGTCTCTGTTGGGTCTCATTATCTGTGAATTTTAAGTGAGAAAAATGTCAGACAACATTGTTAGAAGTTGGGGACCAAATTCAAAGGAAACTCAGGATAAATTCAAACAATCTGATGTGTGATTGTGATTGACCACATTCTCCTTCTCCTGATATTAACCGTTTACTTTCTGGCTGCTCATACTAAGCCAGGTTCTGTTGGAGGTTTCTTCCTGTTAAAGGTGAGTTTTCCTCTCCACTGTCGCTACATGCTTGCCTAGTATGAGGATTGCTGTTAAGTCTTGACTTGAGACAATCTGCTGGGTTTTCTAACATGAAACTTTTAACTAATTGGCATAATGACTTGAACTCAATGCACTGATAAGTTAGTCTAGAATCTAGACCGTCATTTGCCGAAGCAAAAATAATTTTGCTCTGCATGTCGGTCTAACAACGCTCCATTGGAACCACCGTAGTCCTGGCCAGTTTTGTGGCTGGCCAATCACATAACGTTTTAAAAAAACAATGTATTTTCATCTTCTTCCCTGCTTTTTCCACGATGTATGGCGGACTGTCCTGTTGACTGACATCTCTAGTGGTCCAATCACAGTGCTCTATTGGTTTGGTGGGCAGGATGTTAGTGCAACTGAGTGAAACTAAGATGGCGACGGCTCCGTAGCGGGCCAATCACAGCAGTTTGGTGGGCCAATCACAGCACTCTGTTGGTGGGTGGAATGTTAATGAACAAACAAAGATGGCGACAGCTTGTTTGAAACAGCTTTGTCATCAACTTTGGACTATTTAGACATGGGCTTTTCTTTGAGTCAAGAGCAGATAGAGGTACTTGAGTTTATTTAGAAAAAGTTTGAATTGAATTGAAATTGAATTGAACTGAATTATGATGAGAACATTTTCATGACTGTCACAATCTGCACCACATAACTAGGCCATGAAGAGTGTTGCACATGCCAATTCAGCATGGTTCCAACAAAATCTTTGCAATTTTTCTTGCAATCTTGTGTCTTTAACTCGTTGCCCTATGAGTTTGTAGCTTTATACGTATTATTAAAGACACTAAGCATCTCTGTGATTTTTTAACTCTTATTGATCCTAAACTTCCAAAGATGAAATCCAAAATCAAATCCCAATTACACACATTCTTGTTCAACTCAGATTTATTTGACTTTTTTGTCCAGCATGACAAGATATTATTATAATTAGTCATTTCAACAATGCTAATCAAACTTAATAATGATTAACTGTAATATATTTGCAGCACATGTGACAATGTCAAAGCCATTTTATATTTTCATTGATTTGCTCTGCACGTTGCTAATTTCTCTTTACTGTTTTTGTTCCTGCAGGCATCAGTGGAAAGCAGATGGAGAAAATCGCTGTCATGCACACAAGCTCATGCCTTTGTTTTTTAAAACCTGCATCTGTTCCAGTGTCCTGCTCAGAGGACGGCCAGCTGTGTGAGAAGTTAAAAGCGAATCTCACACCATTACTCAGGATGAATCAAACGAGAGACACTTTGAACAAAATGAAAGCGAGAGAGAGAGAGGGAGAGAGAATTAAAGTGAAACCAGCTGTTGGGAAGTGCTTCATCTACTGTACGGAGCGGTGCAATGGTGAACGCTCACAAACACGTTGACGTTTAGGTGCAATCAAATGCTTCATTTACCTTTACAGGAAGTCAGAAGAAGTCAACCAAGGCTGAGTTTCATAAAGTGTGTGTGGGAGAGAGTGTTGGGTATTTATCCCTTTAAAACATATATAAGCTGTAAGTCACAGACAACAAAGGCTGTCTAATTCTTTCCTTTCCTGAGGGGGTAGAGAACTAAGTGGGCCCACATCAAGCCTCCAGACGCACCCCCACTTTGCTGTACAGGTGCAACTTTAAAGATCTCTCACGACGGCAGACTGAACGCCTGCAGTCAGAGGGGGAAAAATCCCCTCCATGTTCTCCTCTTTTCCCAACACTCCTCTCTCTTATATGATCACTTAAAGGTCAGAGGGATGTTTTGTTGCATCTGATGCCAGCTTACCAGGACTCTGACTTTTGCATTCCTCACTACCAGTTGCACGATAATAGTGATTCAGGGATATCACGGTCTCTGTGCAAGAGTTGTGGCTTTGTAGGAGACATCAAAGAAGATTTTTATTGTTTTGAATTAACAAACACGCACTGAGATGTATCAATCAAACCGCTGGAATGCAAGGAGACACAACGAGAAACATTCAAAGGAACATATTTAGGTTTATAAATCAGTCTTGTCTAAACTTTTGGAAACTTTGGGACAAACCATATATCGTAGATGAACAGTCTTGATCACACATTCATTTCTCAATGGAAACTAAAAGTGCAGATGAAGAGTCAACGAGGGAACTTTTTTGTTTGATACAGGTTTTGTTTCCTGAATGAACTCTACAACCTCAGAACAGTAAACAGACACAAATCAGCACGCGTCTCTTCCTGTAAGTCCTCAGCAGCGCCCTTCATGAGTGGGTAGGTGCAGGCCGGTGGTGTCGGTCTTAGGTTTTCTCTTTGGACTTTATGGCTTTTTTCTTGCAAGCCACGATTCAAGACGCTGATAGCAAAGTTGTCAGGATGTCATTAAAGTAATAAATCCTCCAGAGTAGATGAAACTGTAACTCATAATGCTAAATGTTGCTGTCCTCTGTCTGCAGCAGACATGTTGAACTGCTATTGACCTGATTAGGTCTACAACAGATAAGATGTCCCAAGAGGTGTCCCCCACCCCCCAAAAACTCACAGTTTCAAAAACATCCCACAAGTTAAATTGTATAAGAAAATAATTATTAAATAGAACTGAAGGATCTTTTTTAATTGCTATATCTTCCACATAAAACATCTTAGATACACAAAAACACACATGTATGACAGCCAGCTACTTCTGCTACTTCTGATTTAGGATTTTTACTACAACTTTAAACTTCACACATGATGTGTTTGTTTGAGGAATTATTTCATATCTGCATTTCTATTTCTTATTACCAGCTCCGGTGGCCTAGTGGTAGAGTGTCCGCCCCGGGACTGGGAGATCAGGGTTAAATTCCCAGTCGGGTCATATCAAAGACTTTGAAAAAATGGGACCCAATGCCTCCTCGCTTGACACTCAGCACTAAGGGGTTGGATTGGGGGGTTAAACCACCGAATAGTTCCTGAGCGCGGCCACAGCTGCAGCTCACCGCTCCCCACCATGGGGATGGGTCATATGCAGAGATGTAATTTCACCAGTGTGTGATGAATACTTGGGACTTTAACTTTATCTGCTTGGGACAGGGTTTATAAAAAACCCTGTCAGAGAGTGAGAGACACATGTGTGGTTACCATGGTGACCCTAAAGAGCCACAAGCAGCAGCTCTGACATTTCTTTTGACCTAGGCTCTTTTGACACTTTATACACCAAAGCATAGACACTGTTTTATTGTTTCTGTAGTTTATTTTAATTACTGTGAAGCATTTTGTGAAGAGTGCTATATAAATAAAAGCTACACTTAAGTTTCTAATAACTGTGGAGATTTATAGAAGAAAGTTTGAATATCTGGGTTTTGTTCCCTCAAAGTAAGTGCTGAATTTTCCTAATTATTATTGTTGTGGTTTTTTTTATATGACCAAGAGATTTTTTAAATCCTTAAAAGCTGATCTTCGCTAAGTGACTGTTTAATAAGTTTGATGAGTTGTTTTTGCATTCATTAAGAAAATCTTAATGAAATGATGCCTTACTTCTAAAGTTCACATCTTGGCGTTGTCTGAATGTAGAGTGGACACTTGGGCCTTGAATGCTCAGTGGTCAGCTGTTACTGAAGCAAAGGTCACGCTCCCTCTGTGCAGAGGAAGTGCACCGCTAACATCAATCTGGTCTGAAGGGCCTGAACCAGAAAGGAACTGAAGGTCGTGGGCAGGGTTAAAAGTTTACTGCACTGTAGGTTCCAAACATTAAGCCTGCTGCACACGAGAGCCAATAGCTGAGCTACCGGTCATTCGAGGCCGTTTGCTCAGCAGATTACTCGCTGTGTTGGCCTAATTTTTACTTAGTTTTCCGTTTTCTTATTTTTCCGTCATGCAGACATGAGGCTGCCACCTTGGAATCACGTGAGGGGAGAACGCGCTGTGATTGGTCACTTGGAAGATTTCAGCTCAGTCGACTGCTCACGTAGTGTGCACACGGCGAGTTTCTGCCCCCCGTGGGGCGGAAAGTATCAAACCGGTTTGATTTTCACCTCAGCGTCTCGTGAGGCAGAAAACTCAGTGAAAATTAGGCGCACACAGCGAGTAATCTGCTGAGCAAACGGCCTCGAATGACCGGTAGCTCAGCTATTGGCTCTCGTGTGCGGCAGGCTTTACATTCAATACCTTCACACCCTGCTGCCGCCTCCATCTGCATGACAATGACCCTGCTTGTTGACTTCCACTTCCACAGATGCCTGTTGTTGTCCTGTTGCCATTTATCATTTCTTCTTTGTCATATTGTCATGCCCCTTTTTTCTTTCTCTTCCTCCGATTTTACCAGCTTTGCAGTTTGATTCAGGAGAGGGGGAGGTCTGCTGTAGAGGAGGTGTGTGTGTGTGTGTTGGGGGGGGGGGCATTGAGTTTACCAGCTCAGGCAGAACGATTGACAGGAAGCCAGGCAGGAAGGAAGACGAGCCCCAGCCCGTGAAGTGCCATTGTTTATGTGACGCGACTTGAAGCATCCAGAAGTGACTGATGGTGGCTCCTCAGCTGCTCTGACCCACTTCTCAGAGCGTCACAAAATACACAGATGGAAAAATCAAAAGCAGAGCTTGTTTTTTTATTATTTCAACCATTGCAGCAGAAAAGTGTGATTTAGAAAATATTGTTTTTACTGAGCTAGCTCTTCTCAGGAGAATTTCACAACTTTGTAGTTGCATTTGGGTTTACAGCGTGTATTACATCAGTGTGAAGTTATGACTAATGTGAATCTAATGTATTCACTATGACTATAGCAATAATAAGCAAATGACACAAATTTATTTATTGCTCGTTTTAAAAAAGAAAATTAAATAGCTTTTAGAATTATTTTATTTTGAAATACTCCTAATAGTCCAGATTTCTTGAGTCAGGTTTCTAAGGAAAGATTATGAACAATCAATCTCTAATTGATAGATCTCTGAGGACGTTTGGAGTTTGGAGAAACAGATCGGTTCTGGTCAGATTGATGAGTTAATGACACCAACAGCTGCCATCTGGAAGCAGCTTTAATCTCAAAAGTTTTCTTAATGGTTGATGTAATTGATAATTAGCAAACCTTTAGACATTGTGCAGTTATCCCAGCAGAGGTTGCTGCAGAAAGTTTCCAAGATGAAGCCAAAAGTTACTAACTCCACTTGCAAATGATGATAGAATTATTTGTTTTTAACAGTTTCTTACAAAACTGACGGTGAACCTTAAGGCTTGCAAAATGTATTTGAGCGACCCGCTATGAAATTTTTGAAATGTCCTGGCTTGGACTAGCTGTTAGCTCATCAATCTGGTTAGAATTCCGCTTTTTTTTAGACTGAGGTCATTCAAAGAGCAGATAAGTTATTAACCATTAAAAATGTTGTACTGATGCCCGTTTCTATGGATCTGATTTGTAACTTAGAAATTGTCCTTTACTCGTGTTTTTAATACATCTGCAGTGGTCTCTAGTAGAAAGGAATGCCTTGTAAGTTGTAATCAAGTAAAAAAAGCACCAGTGCACCTGTTTCAGGAACTAGAAGTGAGCCTGATCAGAGTTGAGCTTCAGACTGCAGGATTTGGAGTTTTATTTCCTGATATTCTGACATCTCTCCTCTGATTGGCTAACAGCAACACGATTCTACCACTGACTTTGTTTGTTTTGCAACGTTGATGTTTTATCTCCACAAATAGCACAAGCCTGGAGGAGTTCTGCTGTGGTGGAGTTGCTAAAGCTAATGGTTAGCTTCTACTTGTCAATACGTTCTCTGCTGTTTCCTGGACGCTAAACCAACAACAGCCTTCCCCGTCGTGAGTCAAGATGGGTGAGTCCATGAATGTTAAGTGACAGAGTGACGTAGATCTGTCAGGCTTTTCTAATCCTAGAATTTCACCGTCTATTTTCTATCAGAAGCTAATGCAGGAGATAGGTGTAGGAGACTATTTTCATGTTCAGCCTACATGAAAAACTCAGAGTTACTGATTATAATCAGAAATAATCATTAAAAATGACTTTTTCAGTGAAGCACCACTTTAAAGCTATGGTGCATATTTTCCCCCTTGTGGCCGTGGATGAAACTACACTGTCAGTGTATGATCATGTTTATTTTTTGTCCTTGGATTTCTCATTTATTTGTGGAATGAAATGTTAAAGGCTTGAGCCAGAATTAGTGACCAGGGATGGATCTGATCAGGAACCAGATGGGAAAATGAATTATTTATTTTATAATAATAAAGAATTAACCAGTAAATTAGATAAAACTTCATACTTTGTTGTAAGTCATAACTTGCACAGATTTCCACATTTAACTCTGTGGCAGATATAAGATTTTTGCCACAGACACAGAAAATAAAAATAATTTCATATTTGAACATAAAAAGTTTAACCTGTAAAGACTTTTGGCAAAGGTTAAAGATTGTTTGTATCCCAGAGTCTGAAGGTGTAAGTTTGTCAACGATCAGAATCAAACAGTAAACACTGACTTGCAGCATGTCATATTGATTTATTCTAACTGTTCACCTTTGTTGTCTCAAACTAAATATACAAATGATGACCTTACACCTTCTGGATATCTCAAACAGCCATTATTGTTGTTTTTTAAACTTTAAACAAATACTTTGAGTAGACAGGAAAAGAACCATTAACACAAAATGTTGCTAAATACCAACGGAGGAAACATGAATTTATTTCCAATTTGCTCACAAATGCTCATAAAATGTAGGTTATAGTTTATAATACAAAAATCATGCTAACCTATAAACGTGTTTTTTATTTGAAATATTGATAAGTAAACTTTATTGTGAGTTTCCAAAATTTAGCTGAGTAGTTTAAAATAAAATAAAATCCCCAAATTTAAAATGGTTTTAATGATAACTCTTTTTTTTTTTTTACAAGAAACTCAATAAAATATTTCTTCCAATAAAAAACAAAGTCATATGTGTTTGTTTTCAGTATGCTGAAAATTTTATTTTACATAATTTAATTGAATTTTAATTGCTGAAGGTTACAGTGATAGCCTATTGCCTTTGTGTATTTACCTGTATTATTTTTTTCCTATTCTTTATGTGTGGCCTTAACGAGTGAATTTCCCCACTGTGGGATTAATGTTCTATTCTATTCTATTCTATTCTATTCTATTCTATTCTATTCTATTCTATTCTATTCTATTCTATTCTATTCTATTCTATATTTAAAACATCCTGTCTCCACCAGGACGTGCATCACATTCAGGAAGTAAAGGTTGAGCTTTCCTTGAACTGAAACCTTTCACATTTTAAGTTTCAGCCCTCGTTCAGCTTGAACGTGACCTGAACTCTGACGGCCATCTTGGTTCTGTAGAGTTGAATAATTGGGTTTACGAGGCCATAGAAAGTGTTCCCACTGAGGGTAGTGCTCCTTATCTTTCACCAGCTGGCCTGATTTGGAGGTTTTATTTTCCCAGCGATGTGTTTTGAGTTTAGTTACACCTGCTGATGATTTCAAAATGGACAAGAAATTCATTCCAGACTTTTCATGCTTTCCGGTTTCTTTCCAGTCATCTTTCAACATCTCCAGAGCCGCTCAGAGAAGGTTTGCTCCCGTGGGGATGCAAGGGGGCTAAAGGGCTATTTAGAATAAATCTCCTAGATTTCATTCTAAGTTGTGACTTTGAAAGTATTTGACATAAATGAGGTTGTGTTTTTATTGTAGAATTTTTTAGGCCTGCTGCCAAATGACAAAAAGCGGGTGATAATGTTTTTGCCTGTGTGTATTTGTTTGGTTGTGTATCTTTTAGCAAAAGTGTCTTGGATAGATTTTACTGAAACTGTCGGGATGTTTTTATTGCATATACATCTATAACTGATCAACGTTTGGATTCAAGCTCATTTAAGATACGTAGGCGCCACAGCTAATCAACCTTGGTGAACACCAAACTGGCTCTACCTTAGTTTTACAGATATTGGTTGGTATTAGTTCAGAGTCATCCTCATCACACACTCTCAGCCCCACACATTGCATTAGAGTTTTGTATAAAACATTGCCATGTTGGAGTCAACCCTGTATGTCTGTTAGCAAAACATCTCATGATCTGATGAGTATTAAATCTCCTAAAATGTAATCACAGAAAAAACTGATTTACTTTTGAAGTCCAGCTCAGTTCAAAATGGCTACTATAGTTTATCAACATATGTACACCTCCAGGGAACATAGACCTTTAATTTGTAGTAAAAAACAAATCCTTCCTTTTGCCAAATTAGGTATAAAATATGTGTGTCTCTCTCTCTCTCTGTGTGTGTGTGTGTGTGTGTGTGTGTGTGTGTGTGTGTGTGTGTGTGTGTGTGTGTGTGTGTGTGTGTGTGTGGTGAACCAGCCGTTCTGAACATCCACCTGGACCTCCCAGCCCTCCATCTGCTCACCAGTCCACCACTGGAACGTTCTTCTGGCCTGATTGGGCTCTTGGCCCCATCCTCGTTGACTGATGATCGGCCAGATAACATTATCTCCTCACCAACTGGAGGCCTGGATCTATACCTCATCCCACAGGTAGCCTTTCCAACAGACGAGCCTGTATAAGAAAAGCTGCTTTTATTAAGAGCCAACCAATAGGAGAGCGGAGATATGATCCAGTGTTAAAACGGGGTCAGCCTGTGTGTTTTGTTGTTTCTTGCTGTAATGCTGAGCAGGGATATCATGTCAGTTTGCATGGTGCTGTTTTGTTGTTTGTTTTTGTTCTTTTTGTTTTATGGGTGTGATTTAATTACAACAATAAACATTTCTCAGTTTAATGGACAAGCTGTCCATTAAACTGAGAAATGTTAAAAAGGATCAAGAACTGAGTTTGAATAACATCATTCTTACAGAAAAAGGTTAAAAGGTTATTTCTTTTGTATAAAATTGGATGTGATGCAAACTGTTAAAGCCATTCTATGCAACTTTTTCAAATTTTTAAAGTAAAAAACAATTTTCTTAATTTTTAAAAAATTTGACGATCTGATCCTGTTCTACGATATAAAGTAGGTAATCTTTAAGAATTGCAGCTCCTGCAGAACCCCATGAGGGCTGAAAAGATCATTCAGCAGTTAAAATCAGGTGTGTCTGAGCAGGAACATATTGAAAACATGCAGCCAGCGGCCCTCCGTAAGTGCTACAGCATTATTTGTGTGTGTGTGTGTGCGGGCGCGGTATGAGGTGTGGCTTTCAGCTCCTTTGAGAAGGGGAGGGTGAACTATAGCCATTCAAATTTCAAAACCTTCTCGTTCCCTCCTTGACAATGTCAGGCTATGGGCCACAGCTTTGACCTGTAGGTGATTAACAGGCTTCTGCAGCCCTTGATGATGAGCTGAACAGGTAGTTCAACCAGCAAATCAGGTGTGTTGGAGCAGGGAAGCAACATGCTGGATAGGGGCTTTGTTGAGGCTATATCACACAAGATTCTTTATTCTTCTAAACAAAGTGACTGTAAAACATCTTTGTAGAGAGGCACAGCTGCAGCTGTTGACTTTGTTTTTACAGACTTTAACAGATAAAGTGATCCTCTTAACATTTTTCAAAACAGTTTCTTTTTTTCTTGCACTATCTTCCTTTTTGCACAGTCCTGCCTCATGCAGCCACCACCAGTCACCATTATGGTGTATAGAAGACTGTAAGACATGTTTGTTATAATCTGGACTAGGTCATAATCTGCCATCTTTGTAAATTTGCTATGAACTCTCTTCCCCCCTATTCGTCCTCACCTTCCTTCTCCTCTTGTGCCCTGTAACCAAGCAATTGGACCTTGTTTATTTCCCCTCTGGTCTTTCCTGATTGTGCAGCTCAGTATATTCTGGTCATCTCTAATCTAACTGTTAGACAATCACAGTAATACTAAACACTAGAAAGCTCATTTGACACACATGCTTCCACTTTTCTGTTTGTTACCTCTCACTGAAATCTGCTTTGCTTGTACACTTTTGCATTCATTAGGCTACATTTCAAGCTGTGGGGCACAGGTAAAGCATTCCCTCCCCTTCAAATTGTAGGCAGGAACTTCGGTTGCTAGGAAGTGGAAGACTCTCAATTGCAGCCATTTCCTCGCCAGTATACTGAGAGGTCCTATTACAGCGTTCAGGTCAGGGCAATTGGTGTCATTACAGGCAGCCAATTTCCCCCCACCAAAGTAATGAATTAGTGCAAGCTATTTCGGCTGTATGATTGCAGTTGCCAGGGGAGATGGGTATGAAGTGGGGGGATAATTATGGTATGTATCCCTGAGCGGATATGTGCCGGTGTGGGCCAGCCACGGGGGCGGTTTCCACACTTGTGTAATGGCTTAATGTAGCTGCTGACAGGCAGCTGGGCAACACGGAAAGGTGCTACTGTGCTCTGCTTGTGGACTGTGACTGACATGCTGAACCATGCCAGCTTGTTCCAACCCCGTGGCTCATTTACTTCAAATGACTCAGCCCAACATCCAAGAGTCATTTCTATTCTCAGAAAGCTCATAAAGGGCCAAAGTAAAGCTGATTGAATAGGGTGTTTGCATTTTGAGATATTTTGTGTGATGATTGAGAAAAACTTTATTAAATAAATAATTATGCCTAAATGAAAATGAGCATTTTCTACCAAAGATGTTAAAAGAGACAAGGAGAGTATTAGTTTTTAACTAATAAAAATCGTGCAATGAGTTGCTTCTCATTTCTTCAACAACCATGTGGAAAGACACATCTGGTGGTCGTGGAAAACATGTTAGTCTGTTTGAGAAGGGTCACATCATTGGCATGCATCAATCAGAGAAAACTTGCAGAAATGACTAAAACTGGGTTAAGAACTGTCCAACGCATTATTAGGCTCGTTTCCTTTATCAGAACTTCCGGGTAAATCCTGGGACTGGGAAAAGACCGGGATATTCAATGTCCCAGTCCTCTCAGCTGTTCTGTCTCCATTCAAATTCAGCTCTTTCAGGACTTTGCACAGACGTCAGCATATCGCGACTGCTTCGGCAGTGAGTGATGTCACTGATCAGTGACAGAAAGCGTTCACAGTTAATATTAATAACATTAAAAGTATTTATTCTGTTGAAGTTTATCATAATTTAATCCATTCAGAGGATGCTAGCAGCTGCGTGATGTAAAATGTGGTGTTCAAAGACCAGAAGCTCAGTTTCTACAGCGGTCTTTGAGACAACAAAGCCCCGTGAATTAAGGCGATGTGGGGAAATTCCTCAGTGTTTTCCAGTGCGGAGTTTAGTAACAGCTGTGGGGGAATTCCGCCTTGTGTTCCGGTGTCGGGAGTTTAATTTTAAACACGATCGCTTATTCTGTTCGCTTCCATTCTGCTTCACTAGCAACTCTACTAATTTTACTACTGCCGGTTGTTTTGGAGAACGTCGACTGCTGATGTAATTTCCTGCTGAGTTACAACCAATCAGCATGAGTTAACCAAAGGTTCCGCTCAGCGACTCCATCGGGCCATTCGAGTACCTACCCCTGATCAGGTACTCAGAAGGTTCCGGCCCGGTCAAGTGGAGACAAGCGCATGTCGGGAACTTCCGGTAAATTTACCCCGAAGTTCCGATAAAGGAAACGGGGCTAATAAAAACTGGTCTGATGAGTCCAGATGGACCCTGTTCCAGAGTGATGGGTGCATCAGGGTAAGAAGAGAGGCAGATGAAGTGATGCACCCATCATGCCTAGTGCCTACTGTACAAGCCTGTGGGGGCAGTGCTATGATCTGGGGTTGCTGCAGTTGGTCAGGTCTAGGTTCAGCAACAGGATGTGCTCCAAGAATGAGGTCAGCTGACTACCTGAATATACTGAATGACCAGGTTATTCCATCAATGGATGTGTTCTTCCCTGATGGCACGGCCATATTCCAAGATGACAATGCCAGGATTCATGGGGCTCAAATAGTGAGAGAGTGGTTCAGGGAGCATGAGACATCATTTTCACACATGGATTGGCCACCACAGAGTCCAGACCTTAACCCCATTGAGAATCTTTGAGATGTGCTGGAGAAGGCTTTGTGCAGCGGTCAGACTCTACCATCATCAATGCAAGATCTTGGTGGAACATTAATGCAACACTGGATGGAAATAAATCTTGTAGCATTGCAGAAGCTTATCGAAACAACGCCACAGCGAATGCTTGCTGTAATCAAATCTAAAGGCGGTCCAACGCAGTAGAATCAGAATCAGAAGGGTTTTATATGTGTGAGCAGGTTCACAACATTAGGAAATTGCTGCAGTAATTGGTGCAAAAATAAGAAATAAGAACAATAAAATAATAATATAGAGGAGCAATAGTTAGAGAAATGATAATATATACAAGACAAATATTAGAGTGTGTGACCATTTTTTTTGGTTGCAACTTTTTTTTTGGCCAGGCAGTGTATTTGTAACCAGAATCTGTAACTTTCAGATTTCAGGCTGAACGTTCTGCCTACTCACCTGCATCCAGTTAAGGTGTTTTAAAGAATCCAGTAAGTCATTGCAGCTTAATATGTAAAATAACAATAATAATTTTAAAATAACACTTGAACTATAAAGCAGCAAAATAAAAACTACATGAATGAACAGGAGTCAAAAGCTGGAAAAGAATATTTGAGATTTGTTTGCATTTTGTTTTGTCAAACAAAAGTCCAGTTGGTTTATATTAAGTGGAAGGGACTTAATGATTATTCTGCAGCCAGCCACAAGAGGGCAGTCCACTTCTTTCCAGCTTCAACATCTGTGTTCAGTTCCTTCATTTAATTTTCATGTTTGTCAGTGTTCTACACTCAATGTTAATTCATTCAATGTTACAAACCCACGCTTGTTAAGATGATTTTCAAAACTGACCCGATATCTGTGGCTATCTCCTGATCAAATCCTAACTTGGCCTGGCTGCTTGATTTAAAATCCATGATTTGATCCATGATCCGGACACTGATTATGCTATTTTCGTTATTAGTGACCATTTCAAAGTTCTGACTTTGCCTAACAAGAAGGATTATCCACAATATGGTACTCACCTCTATCCAGTCGTCCATTTCAATGATTGTTTTGGTTGCCAACATTCCTTCTTCTTTGTTTTTTATCTTCTTTGAAATTAGGGTCACCTAATGTCATGGGTGGGGCTTCACAGATAGGTTGGTATTATTTTTATTTAAATACCCATAAAAATAATACAATATGTATATATATTTTCTCACCTGCAACCCGCCCAACCTCTGCCTGGACCTGTGAAACTTAATTTTTTTATTTTTCCACCCACAAAACTATTTTGCCCGCACTGTTACAGGAGTGTGATGCAGCAAAGTTTTGTTAGATAATTAGTGTAATCTCAGAATGCTGATCTGTGTCGCTCCACTCGGCCTTCAGCTTTCTATCAGACCATGAGGACAATCTGTCCATTTTAATGAGGTCAGAATTGTTTGTTTACTCACAATTAGATTAGGTGCAAACACCCGATGACATTCACATCTGTCCATATGAAACAGAAGTGGTGAACAGCCCGTCTGACACATCTTATAACTGAACCAATGACACGAGGCCTGCTCATCAAGTGGGTGGGGCCTAGAGTACGGCAAAACAAAACTCCCAAATTTTATGCAAATATCAATGTCAAAGAGCACACGTCCACGTAAGGATGAGGGATCAAATGATCCCGGATGAGCCCCCATTTGTTACGTCCCAGGATGTCTAGAGGGCATGGGGTAACAAGGAGGATGCATGCTCAGGTGTTAAAATGTTATCTTAAACACATTTATTTACACAAAAGAACAGAGACTAACACAAATGAATTAATCAGTGGCAACAAAAATGGTAAAGCAAAATAACCTCTAACACTAATCACACAAAACCCCCTGCACACACAAGACACAAATTGGCTAACAGAGATTAAAACAAAGCGCGCTGAGGCGCCAACAGGACAGAACCTACATCTCCAGCTTGTTGCTCCCAGATGATGAGGAGGACTGGGTGGCTTTTATGCAGTGAGTCCTCATTCAGCTGCTGATTTTCATTGCCACCAGCTGGGCGCTTCAGTGTGAAGCTGGACAGGTGCGGGAGGAGCCAGGTGGTTAAAACAGCTCCTCGAAACACAGGAGGGGTAAAAACAGAGGAGTGAGAAGTGACATAAAAACACAAACGGCACCAGCCGTAACAAAGATGATGTATGCGGAAGCTACAGTTACTTTTTGTATGACTATACTTGTGACAAAGTTAATTGAATCACAGTCTTTATTGTATTACTGTATTAAAGTTGAAGTGTGTACTGAAAGACCCTTCCCTGAGAACGACAACTGGTGACGAACCGGACCCATATAGAATTTTTACAGTTTCATGTGATGTTTCAACAAATACCATGCAACCTGAATTACCTCTAAATATTTTTTTTAAGAAAACACGAAGGCCAGACGCCTGGGGTTTGCTGCTTAAAGCTAAATTACAAGTGAAATGCATGCTGGTTGGTTTTTAGGAGGGTTGGAGGGGGGTGTCGGGAAGGGGAGGATTGTTTTCAGAATGGGATGTCAAGCGCTGCAATAGGAACCAGGGCAAAGAAAAAAGGTTTCCCCAAACAAAGAGACTGGTAGGATAAAATGCTGGTTGAGGCTTGTTGGACCATCTATGGGTTTCTTTCAGATCCTCTGTAACCAGCTATAAGTCTCTTTATGGGGAGACCCCTGAACAGGGGGCCCCATCAAGGACAGGAACTTTTACATTTCTGCTTGAATGGGACCTTCGCCTAAGGCTGAGTTCAAAGTGCGCTTTCCAGTCGTTTGATTTAACTACTTTTATAGACTGAAGGTGGAGAACAAGACCTGAGGTAATATTCTCTGATTCTGAAGCCTTTGTTTTAAAGAGTTGAGTCTGAGGGGAAATATGGTACAGAATCTAATAATCTGTGGGACTGTTTGTGTGCACACACGTGCACATTTCATTTCTGACTCTCAAGCATTCCCTGTGCCCTCTCTCTCCGTTTGGAAGATCATATCTAATGTCAGCAAGAAAAAAAAGTGTTATTTCACAACACACACACACACACACACACACACACACACACACACACACACACACACACACACACACACACACACACACACACACACACACACACACACACACACACACTGTGTTTACTTCACGAGGCTGCCATTCTGTTTTCCCCTTTTACTTTGTTTATAGAGAATTCCCACTTTTTGCAAGTTTGTTTTTTGAGTAATAAAAGTCCCACGACATTTATTAAACTTTTGTTGCAGCTTTAAAAGTCTACACCATTTACTCGTTTTAAAACAGCTTTTATTTTGGTTAGAAGTTTGACCTAAATGTGCTCTATCATCACCAGATCTGCAGTTTAATCCAACATAAAGGAGAAGGAGTGTGTTTGTACAGATGTCCACCTTTATCCCCCATCCTCTTTGAAACTAAATGAAGTCTATTTGGGCATCCTCTTCGTTTCACAATCCCATCACGGTTTTGATCAACAGATGAAAGATATTTGGTTGGCTTAAAAAGAAATAAAACTTTAGCAGTCTCATGCTACGGCGTAGGAACAGTAGTTTTCATCTGCAGAACAGACAGTGTGCAGAGCAGCTGTGTATCTTACCAGCAATCAGCCCTAAGCCAAAACTTTCATCCTGGCCGCCTGTTCTGGTAAGCCACTGTTGGTGGGATCCTGCCAAATGGCACCAAAAGCTCTGGAATCTGTACACTGCCACCTGGTGGCTGACTCTAAGTTTGGCCACAACTTAGAATCACATGATCGTTATTTAGGACAAGAATGAACTGTTCAAATAAGAAAAATGTAAAAGTCAAACCATATCAAACATAAACAACTTCAGCACCTTTACTAAGTTGTTCTTTACTTTTCCTTCAGTGAAAACAGAAATCTCACTACAGCTAACAGCTAAAAGGTCTTTCTCAAAAATGTTTGTTTCATTGTCAAAATAAATTGTCCATATGCTGTGATATCCTGAATGCAAATGACAAAACACAATAATTGCATTTATACTAATAAAAACGGGAAACCATCACCTCCATACCTACTAGATCTTTTGACCACATTGACCAATGTAGTTTTGAATAATTATAGTTTTAAGTTGTGGGAGTCACCAGATAAAACAGTAAAATGCAAAGAATGAATAGAACTGTTGATGCAAAAGTGGTGATAATCTAACTATATGTTTGCAGTGGATCAAGCTTTTTATTTACAACATGACGTGTTGGGGAGGAGGTCCTCCTCATCGAAAGTAGTCAGATGAGGTGGTTAGAGCATCTGATTCTACTGACCTCCATGTGGAGGTTTTCCAGGCATGTGTCGTCGTTGGAGAACCTGGGAAGTCCCAGAACTCACAAAAGAGATCGTATATCCTTGGGAACACCTTAGGTTGTGCCTGGAGGAGCTGGAGAGTGTCACTGAGAAGAAACCTGTTACCTTTGTGAATCGACCTCTGATAAACACAAAGTAACTGGATGGACAAATTATCCTCACATTACACACACATTTTAATTGACATACATGGTCATGGTGGTATGCAGAGAATTTATAGCCATTACAACATCAAGGCTACTACACGAGATTGGTGTGCTAGGTCAGAGTCACCGACAAGTGGTTCATTACATGTTTAGTTCTCCATTTTAACCATTTTAAATTGAAGTCAGCATCAATTCAAACCTATTTTCTCTGACTTTAAAATCGTCTTCTTTACACACACACACACACGCACGCACGCACGCACGCACGCACGCACGCACGCACGCACGCACACACACACACACAAATTTCACAGCAATTTGAGCAAGTAAACAGCTTTTTCTTTATTATAATACTAGAATCTGAATCTGATTGTTTAGACTTAAAAAATGTGTAACAGTCAAATGCAGCTAATATGCTATATGATTTTATTGGCATTATTTAATGGATCTATATGGTAATTAAACTAACTTACTCAACAGAGGTTCCAATGGTACATTCAAAAATATATTTTGGTCCAAAATGGGGTGAATATTTTTGTACTTTTCTTGGTTACTCGAGCCTGTCTGAACATCAGTTTATTGAGTCTGACAGCACATTTGGCACAATTCAACTTATCCTGATGTAATATAACAAACCAGATCAAAACAAAACAAATCAAGCAACTCAGACTTGACTTCTCCTCTTGGCTACAGCTTGTAGTAGATGATGTTTTGTGAGGATTAGGTCATACTTGAGAATCAAGAGAGTTTCCCTTTTACCTTTGCTGGATAGTATGTGAGACAGCTTGATGGATGTTTGGTTGTTTTTGTGTTAGATGATGGTAGAGTGAGACAAATTTGTGTGGTTGTGAGGTCACACTGTTCTTGTTGCTTTGGAGTGCTGCAGCAATTAGCACAGCTACCAATTACATCCAGTGTATGACAGGGTTACAGGATGTCTGGGTGCTGTATGCATGTGAGAATGAGAGCTGTTGTTGGTGTGAACGTCAAACCTCACTAAACAATTTTAAAACCACACTCAGTTTCAAAATACTACTTTGGCAAATGTTTGCTGTTACAAGAGGAATATGCATTTGAGCGTTGGCAGTAAACAATTAAAAGCAGCTTAAAACACGATGCAAAACAGCATCCCATGAGTTATTGGATCCCATTTTGCTTTATGGAGTAAAAATAATGGAAAAATCCACTCCCATAATCAATCACACTGAAAGAGGATTACTACATTTCATCATTGTTTGAGTATTAAATGGCTGAGAGGGTAAACTATTCACTTAGGCCAGGGTTTCTCAACCCTGGTCCTCAGCGCCCCCCAGTCCTGCATGTTTTCCATGTCTCTGCTTCAGCACACCTGATTTACATATTTGCATTGCCTCCTCAGGAGAACATCAAGTGCTGCAGAAGCCTGTTAATCACTCACTCATTTGTGTCAGGTGTGTGGCAGCAGGGAAACACTGGTGTTTGAAAGGGCAACATGGAAAACATGCAGGACAGGGAGGCGCTGAGGACCAGGGTTGAGAAACACTGACTTAGGCTAACAACAGGCACGAATATTGCAAAACGTGTTGGCTAGTGTGGATACACTCAACAGAAAAACAAAACTATGGCATGGTTGTGGTTATTAGAGTACAACTAGAAATTTTATTTTTCCCTTGAGAAAAGCCCGATATGTGTGAAGACAGACACTGATTTCAGTTATTGTGTAAATGACAATGAAACCACAAAGATGCACAATAAAGAGCAGAGCAACATGTCCATCTAATTTTGTCTGCTAGTCTCACTAAACATGATTATAAATGTAGATCTATGTTGTATAACTACTGAATGAATTTTAATGGATCACTAGTAAAACATTATTTTTCTGATTATAAAATCTGACTTGGTAGTTTCCCTTTCATGCACATGCAGAATATAGAAAAAATGTTTCAGTGAGATGCATCACTACTCTGGTGTGACATCTGAGGAAATCACACAAGTGCAGAAATATGATGAAAAAACTGCAGAATTTGTTATTATTACTTTTAGGACAATAAAGAAAGCTTCACCGCAGTCCCTGCAGTCTTTGGAGAAATAGGTGCGTTCCACTTCACAACCTTTCATCGAGAAATCAACAAATGTTACTGTTGCCATACTTTGCCCCTGTGTATCTTCTATAGGAATGGTAAATGGCCTGTATTTGTATAGCACCTTCTTAGGGTTCTACAACCCCCCAAGGCACTTCACAACACAATCAGTCATCCACCCATTCTCACACACGTGGGGATGAGCTACATTGTGGCTACAGCTGCCCTGGGGCACGCTGACGGATGCGGGGCCTGCTGTGCACTTGTGCCACCGGTCCCTCTGACCACCACCATCAGGCAAGGTGGGTTGGGTGTCTTGCCCAAGGACACAACGACAGCGACAAACTGAGCGGGGCGCGAACCTGCGACCTTCTGATTGCGAGGCGGCCACTTAACTCCTCTGCCACCATCGCCCCAAGATCACCAGGATAGAAAACTACCTTGGTAGGTAAACAGTACTTTTGGAATTACCAAATATTTTATTCTTGCCCTTTTGGAGCAAACCAGAGTACCCCTGGGGTCAGGCTGTATTTTCTTACCTCAAAAGTTGGAACTTTAATCTGATAAGGACGTCAAAATTAACTGTGTCAAAGGCAGTGACAAAGTAATTCCATGTACTTAAAATCTGCAGCAACCTGTCTACAAATACAGACACCATAACTATGTCTGGGACTGAATTACTGACATGCAAACCTACAGAAGTGAAAACGAAAAGCAGCTATCACCACCATATTGGATTTTGCCTGGCAAGGAAACACAGAAATTGTCAGTTTGAATTCTGATCTTGGGGGCATTCCAATAGTCTATATGCCACGGACCCCCGGTTGTTCACTTCCTGACTTTTTAGCCTGGTGAATCATTTCTGGGTCACAGTAACGTTGGTGTTCTCTATGGCATTTTTATGCTATTGCTGCAGGACCTGCCTGAGAACAATACTACGTACACGCCAAAATCACATAAAGACAAAAGTTTTAAATTGTGTCCGCCTACATTCATAGCTATGAAGGTAAGAAGCTTTTTCCTTGAGTTACTAAATGATACATGCTAGCTCTTTACTGAGAAATCAACGCTAACAACATTAGCAGAGAGTTATCATTTAAAAAACTAAAAAGACTCATATTAACCTATCTCTTTGATAACATTGTTAGTGTTGCATTAACACTGTGCTAATTTTGGCTGGTAAAGAGCTAGCATGTATCATTTAGTGAGCCAAAGCAGAAGCTTCTTAACTCACCTTCATAATGATATAGGTGGACACATACTATTTAAAACCTTAGTCTTTATTTGAATATGGCGTTAGGGTCCAAAGGGTTGGGGGGCCGGATGAAAAGGTCTGGTGGGCCGGATGTGGCCCGCGGGCCGCCTGTTGAGGTTCACTGTCCTACAATCTCCCTGCAACAATTGCTTAAAAAACGTGATAGAGGATACAAACGGTACTGCAACCTGGAAGTTGCCACAGGGTCCGTGGCATAAACCCTATCGACTTGTCAGTCTTAGAACTTTGAATTTGCCACTTCTGAGTACAAATACAAGTATTTAAGATAAGAATGAAATGTATGCAAAGAATAGAAGGACATGCAAACCTTACTGAAGGCAACTTGCATGACTACTTTAAAGGAGTCATCACCTATAATACCGTGGATATCTACGTCCTATTATAGTCTTTTAG
The DNA here is from genome assembly GCA_006937985.1 of Aphyosemion australe. NCBI lineage: Eukaryota > Metazoa > Chordata > Actinopteri > Cyprinodontiformes > Nothobranchiidae > Aphyosemion > Aphyosemion australe. The sequence goes on from SSNS01000328.1 coordinate 612,117, forward strand.
ACCATTAAAATAAATTGTATTGGAAAAATAAATTAAAAATGTGCTTTTCTGATCCCTTTTTGTAAAGGGCATATTTTCTTGCGAGATCACACGCGATATTTCGGCTGTGTCGGACACGCCCAGGACTGAGGGGCGCGTTGATTGGTGGAAGGAAGCAGGAAGCAGCTTCAGCGTCTTGCTCCAAAATAACAAAAGTTATAACTGAACCCGACCTGGCTGTGACGAGCCCGAGCCTCGTGTGTAATGGCGCCCTCGCTTGTTGTTGAGTTGGGACAAAGCAAGCTAACAGCCAGGCATCAGCTCTTATGATGTTGTGAAGATGGAATACACAAACCGAGTGGACTTTTTTCCCCCCGTAACACGAATCAGCAACGGTAAGACATCATTTATGCATTTCACGTTATGAAATAAGTTTTGTTGTGCTGGTTTGTTTGCTGCTGGTTCATATTTGTTTATATTCGGCCTTTGTGTCGGCATATAGGCAAATCTCGTTTTGGAGTGCGCGTGCTCGTGGGGTGCATGTGAGCTGGTTGAAGAAGGCAAGATTAAACAAACGCTTCAATGTTAAATATCGGCTTCTCAGCCAGTGAAAAATCATTAGGAAGCCACTATAGACATTTTTTCAAGTGGAAAAGTGAAAATTTCAGGTGATGACTCCTTTAAAACTTGAACTTTTCAAATTTTCTTCTAAAAAGAAAAATTCTGATCAATCTCTAAAACTTAAAGTTGTGTAATTTAGTTTTCTTCAATCAGAGAATCTACCTACCAGGTATTAACTATAAAACATGTTCCTGTAGGGTTTGTATGCTCTGAACATGTGTGCCCTGATTCATCTTGTTCTTCTTCATTCTCCTCTTCCTCCTTCACCACTAAACCTGTCCCTTAGTTATCTGACACGGCAGGAAACTCCAGGCATTCAGGACATTCTTTTCCCCAAAAGAGAAAGGAGAAAGACGGGGAGACAGTCAGCGAGGGGTAGGCTGCAGGAGGAAAGACAATGTGAGGGGTTCAAGTCTGTTTAGTTTCCATAAAAGCCACCCCCCCCCGACACTTTTACACACTTGCATTTCATGACCAGCTCCCAGCTCTCAGAAGGGGCGGCGCTGCAGGCAGCGAGGCAGTATGGAGTTAGAGAAAAGCAAATGCACCCCACCTTTGCTTCCTCTATTCAGGACTTTGTGGGATGCCAGCATGTTCTGAGCCTCCTTTTTTCCTTACTCCGAGTAGAAAAGAAAAACATTCTCCTTCACAGGCCCCACCTCTTTTACTCCGTGCTTCCTTTCCTCCATGGTGACTTTGGCATCAGAAGGTTGAGATTTCTTAAAATCCAGACCTGCTCAGCACCTCTAATAATACTTGACCTTTCTCAGTTGGGATGAAGGGTTCAGTGATTCATTTTCTGCTGTGGTTAGGAGGCCATTTTGGCTTATCTTGGCCAAATTTGATGTCTAATTAATAAATTCTGGTTTGAACTGGTTCTTTGAGAACTTTATGGTGTGTGCATATGGTATTTATGTTTTTAGAACCATTTTTAGTCTAGTTTTAAACTTGTCGGAGTTTCTGCTTTGCCTTGTCAGCTCTGCTAACAAGTTCTCACACTTAGGCTCTGAGTAACAACAGTGACAGAAATTCAAGAAATGCACAAAACAAGAAGATGAGCAGGGATGCAAACCTTTGGCCCGTGATTAAACTTCTTCAATCAACATTTCTATAATTCACAATTACAGTGAGTGTTACAGAATTTAACATGGATGCTGCTTAAAGTTCTTTATACTCTGGTTGCACTTTGTCACCTAAAAAAGATGTTCTTGCAACTTCTGAATTGATGGTTAGGGTGTCACTCTTCATACATCTTGGTGCAGCACAGCCTGCTTACCTCTCATATGTTGGTTGTTATGGTATTACTGCTACCTCACTTCTTCTCTTTGGGCTTTTCCCTTCAGGGATTACCACATCTGTCTCCATTTTTTCCTATCCTCCACCCTCACACCAACTAGCTTCATGTCCTCTTTCACCACATCCACGAACCTCCTTTTTGGTCTTTCTCTCAGCCTCCTGCCTGGTGGTTCCAACCGCAGCATCCTTCTACCTATGTAATCATTGTCCAAACCATTTCAGCCTGTCCTCTCTGACTTTATCTCCACATAATTTAAAACGAGCTGTCCCTTTTGATGAACTCATTCCTGTTCCTATCCTCGTCACTCCCAAAGACAACCGTAAAATCTTGAGCTCTGCAACCTCCAGTTCGGCCTCCTGTCCTTTCCTCCTGGACACTGTCTCTAAACCAGACAACAATGCTGGTTTCACTACTGTCGTTTTCACCTTTTCTTTCATTCTTGCTGATACCCCTTCATCACACATCATACCTGACACATTTCTCTACACATTCCAACCTGCTTCACTTGCTTCTTCACCTCTTTTCTACCATTTCCTTTGCTTTGGATGTTAGACCCTAAGTACTTAAAGTCCTCTATTTCTTTCTTTACTTCAACCAACATCACTGTTCCACTTGTGCCTGTCCCATTTACCTCACTTTGTGGCTAAAATCACAAAACAACAGCAATCGTAAATTCTGCCTTTGTTCTTTCTGAAATTACACAGAGATGCGTAAAGAAGTTTCAGGCCCAGCTTGAAGGGTTTGTGAGTAGGAACATGTTGATATAACATTTCTGCGAAGCAATGGTGCATTTATTTTGCAAAACAATTGCTAAAAGGGCTTGTAGTGCATGAATTATTCTCTTGCAAAGTAAAGTTGATAGATCCTTAGACCTTTTCTATACCCTCTTTACCCTGTTCAGGATCTTGGATCATGCATATGTCCAAAAGCCAGTCCATGTGAGGGCTTCATAAAGACAAACAACCATTCACACACACACACACGCATGCACGCATACATACGTGCATGCACACACAAATACACACACACGTGCATAGCTTGGGCTGCCATTTGACCTTAACTTGCATGTTTTTGGATTGTAGGAGGCAATGGGAGTAACTTGAAAACCCACCCCATGCAAACTCTGTGCAGCCAGAAGTCAAACTCAATATCTTCTTGCAGCAAGGCAATCATGGTAGCCATTTTTCTCATTTTTTATGATTTTTTAAATCATTCTTAAAATTTTTATTGTTCATGTGAAGTGCCTTGTGATTTTAACTTGAGAGGTGCTATATAAAAAAATCTTCTTCTTCTAACCAACTGTTTCATTGTGAAGTCCTTGGATACAGATATCCATTTCTTGTTACTGTGATGCAAAAACAGAAAGTCAAAGTCAAACAAGAAATAGGAAAATGAAGAACCAAGCTTCCAATGACATAATTATGTGAATGTAAAAATACTTCTGCATAAAGTATTACCACCCCAAATGGACTTTTAAAGACATGTTTTAAACAGCTATCATGAAAAAACACAATATCAGCCAACCCCAGCTTAGGCATTCAGTGTTGCTTTGTTCAAAAGAGGGTGATGCAGGTAATGGAAGTCAGATCTATTATATACATATTCTAGAGCTGCAGAGTCCTGCAGAGTTTTTTTTCCACAGAAATAAAAAATCTCCAAAATTTGGTCTTTCTGAAGAGAATAGTATCACCTTATTCTTTATTATTGTCTTTAGGACGCACACATTGGTGCTCAAACTCAGCTGTTTCACCTCTGTGGTTTTTCATCTGATGATGGTGATGTTTTGATTTATTCTTTGCACATAAGCTGTTCCACTGTTGACCTTAGTGTCTGCACTCACCTGTTGTGGCTTGGCTGGTATGTGTGAAATTTCCTGCTGCTGTGAAAATGTTAGGTGGCCTGTTCATTTTTCACCCTGCTACGATTTAAATTATGTTCTCACCTCCCTCAAGCTTTTGTATTTGCTTATCCTTCTGTAAACTCTTCTACAGCAGAGTGTCACAAAACTGGTGTTTTAAAGATTACCAGTGATGTGCAAACGAGATAATAACAGCCTCCTTTTAGTTGGCTGAAATTTGTTAAACCTAACATGTAAAATTTATGAATCATACAGTTTGACTCAACTGTTTTTCACAGGATGTCCATTCATAATAAATAAATAAATAAATCTCAGTCCAGTGCAATTCTATGAACAGCTAAGATACTGCACATAACTCTCAAGCTCCCAGGCATCTGGTAGAGGACCCGAGCTTGGAAGGATGAGACCACCCGCGAAGGTTGAGATGAGAATTATATATATATATATATATATATATATATATATATATATATATATATATATATATATATCTTTGTTGTTTCGCTCACTTGCATCATTTTTCTGGCAAGTGTTTTGGTTAGAAAATCTTGAACAACCAATACACTAATTGAACCCCTGAAAGATGAGATTAACATTATGTTAGTAAGGAAAATGTTCCCTTGGACAAACTAACTTAAATAGATTTTCTCTAAATGTAACTTGTAGTTTAGTCAGTTTGAAATGGAGTTGTGAGGAGGGCTTGAGAAGTTGAACCAATAGTAAATCTGGGTGCTTGGGTTGTTTCAGATAATGTAAATCTTGTCTGAAACCGCCCTCAGACTAACAAGCTCTTAGCTTAACTCCTCCATGAGAATTTCTTTTATATTCTTCAAACTGAGATCACTCTGACTACTGTAGTCCACACAACTCAACTTTAAACTATTTTTTTAATACTAAACTACAATGCTTACACTTTAAAGCAGAAATCCAGATTTTTTTCTAAGAGGGCGCCATCTAGAGGTGGAAAGGGGTATTACACCTTAAGCCCTTCTCCCCACTTCCGTGATTACGGATGGAAGCAGCACCTCTAGGCGATTGTCGAACACTACTGGATAATGGTGAATGGCGCTCAATTCAAATTACATGGGGCTCTATGGGAGGAATGAGACAGGCTTAGCAGAATAAAAAATCATTCATAATTCCTGAAAGGGGGAAACCTCTGGATTAAGTTTCATTATGCAATTACCCATTAAAAAATGAAGAAATTTAGAATATTTCTTTGTTTATCTGCTTGTTTGGTTTTACTTGGTTAAGGGATGTTCAGCAGATGAAAAACAAATGAATCAGAGGGAGCTTTAACCAACAACAATGTAAAATCCTTGTGGCCTACTTTAGACAACTATGATTGCAATAAAAGATTCCTCCATGCCTAAATGTTTCAGATCTGCTGTAAAATGTATAATTAGGAGTAAGATGGAATATATATATAAACATTTCCCCCAGCTGGTTGTACCTCCTATAGGGGTGCCATTTCCTAATTAAAGGAGTTGAAACCCCCTCTTCTCACTTGTAATTGGAACCATGCCTGAATGTACCAAACACACTCGACCATAGAGTTGCTCTAGGCAGTCCTACTTCTGGAAAATGCAAAAAATACATCAGTGGTTTTGCTCCCATCTCAAAACCAACAGGTTTAAAAGTAAAAATGATATGTTTTCATTAGTGAGTGCAGAAGGTCTCCTACTTAACCCTTGCACAATTAGAAAGTTGTTAAAATTTCACGTTTATTTCAGAGCTCAAGCTGACTGGATCTTAGTGCATGTGTGCAGTGGCTGGGCAAAAAAAGGTGAAAGATGTTTTATTTTAGAAGTTTCATATTAACCCTCACTACCCAAATGTTGATTGAACATGTATTTAGTTTGTGTGTTTTACCTGTATAGTTAAAGGTCTGTGTGTATTAGCACAAGTGTGTGTTTATGTAAGAGGGCAGGGAGGGAGTCGGTTCCTGAAGCCTGCAGATAATAACAGCGTTACAGGAGGAGGATTGTGGTCTGCATTCTGGAACAGTTTATTAGGGGGAAGTCTGCAATTACATATTTTCTGGCTAAACATTAACTAACTCCGTACTGCAAGCCTTCACAGCAACAGCAGCTTGGACTGTAAAGCTTTAGGGTTAAGTGTGTACTCAGAAAACTCACTTTTACTGGGAGAGTTGTCTCCCTGTTCAACAAAAACATTCTGCTAGACTTTTAGCAGAGGATTAATTTAATTATTGCTCATTTTAGAGTAGAATACATTGGCAGTGTTTGGTTTAACTGCAAAAGGATCCTTGGATTAGAAGATGTTATGTATTATAATCCTATAGTGAAAGAGCTGTAATAGAGTTGCTGTGGTGGATTAAAGTAGTTTGAACACATTCATGTTTTTTGCAATCAAAAAGAGTACCTTTTAGTGCTAATGATCACTGTTTTTTCCTGATTGTTTGGAATTTGTCTTCAGCTGTGTATGCTGGGTCAAACCATAGAGGAGGAATTTTTGGGTGTTCAAGGGCTAGGAGTTCACGTCGTAACTGGTAGGTTGCTGGTTCAAACCCAGGCTCTGGCCATCTCAGTTATTGTGTCCTTGGGCAAGACACTTGACACTTCTTTCCCGCTGGTGGTGGTCAGAGGGGCCTCAGTGCTATTATTGTGTCCCAGGGTAGCTGTGGCTACAATGTAGCTCATCACCACCAGTGTGTGAATGAGGGTACTTCGGAGTCCCTGACTTAAGCCGAGTCCACGCTAGAGGCATCAGCGGTGCGGAATGGCAGCGGAACGTTGCTGCTTCAAACAGAAATCCATTATAGTCTGTGGGGTTGATCCAAACCGGCCGTGGCGTGGAACTTTTCTCGCCACGCCACTAAAAATAGGATTGGGTTCTATTTTTGCCACGAGCCACTGGGACATGTCAATTTCCAAAGTTCACATAGGGCTAGACAGAAAAATCACACACAGTTTCCAGTGGTGTGGATTGATGCGACGCATGCGAGTAAACTGTCTCGCTGCCGTTCCGCACTGCTGATGCCTCCAGTGTGGACCCGGCGTTAGACCCAGTACACTCGTAGCCGGGTATCCCACAAAACAGATATTTTTCTACAGTTCGGCCTGTTATCCACACAAAAGTCAAGATAAACGGCACCAAAAACGGTTCTATCAAAAACTCCGACCAAAGTAGAGATTTGCAAATTCTGGACGTAAATAACCAGGTTTTTAAATTTTGCAATGCCTGCGACAAAAATGCTCTGACATCATGTGTGACCTGTGTTCACAGACACCTGCTTTTTTTTACAAGCTCAATTACTGCTTTATGCAGATGACCACAGGCAAAGGATGGCATTAAGGACAGTTATTGTCTGCCACCAAATTATTCCATGTGCAAGGAGTGGTATTCGGCAAAGACAGAGAGGATTTGAGGAACTATTGCCACCTACAGCTTGGCATTTTTTTTTGTGGCTGAAAACAAGGTTGTGTGTGTATTCAGCTTTACAAAAACCCAGCTATGCATGTATATGGCCTTAGAGAAACCACTTTACTATATATATATATATATATATATATATATATATACTGTGTATAGTTAGTATAGTCAGTGTTACTAAGATCATGTTGATGCTCTTGACTTGGAGACATACCAGACACTCATTTAGTGGCTGCTTAGATATTAGTTCAGGTCTGAAAGGGACCTTTTAATGAACCACAGATTATTTTTAAGTGGTTCTTGCATCATCTACTTCAGCGTTTTAACCACTTTGACAACATCAAATACTTTTTAAGCATTTTCAAGAGACATGATAAATGAGAAAAATAATCCTTTCAGTTTCTTTGTGGTGCTAAAACCCTTTTCAGTTATATTTTCAAGCAATTTATTTAACATTGAAGCCCTTTCAACACCTTTAAAAACATTAAAGTTTGGATTTTTTTCCCTAATAAAGAACACTGTTTATGTGGATGCAGGTGACAGATACGTTTCTTGTATTATGAATCGATGACCCGTTTCCAGCCTCAGTTGAAACAACACCTCCCTCAGTTACCATGGAGCTCGTCTGAGCTCTTTTCAGCAGCAGATCACCCAGGGCCCCAGAACAAGGTAAAAAAAACACATACCACTTCTTAGAGTTCCTCTTCCTCCAGCCAACATATTAACTCCCTCCAGTCCCCAAAGGAATTTTCATTTGACTGATCTTATCTCAACAGAAAAGGAAATTGACTTAGATGGTTTTCATAATTGAAGCAAAGAATAAATTTCACCTTCTTTGTATTTACCCCTAACCTCCCGTGCTCCTACTGCAACCCTTCTTCCTCCATCTGTTCCACTTTATTTTGGTCTCTCTGCCTTCTTTGTGACTTTTTCATATTTTCTACTCCACTATCTACACTATATCTTCCTTAAACGTTTTCAGATATTACTTTACCAAAATGGATAGAAAACATAATTAGTATGGCAGAGAGATAATTAAAACAAAACAAACACAAACTTGTAACCATCTAAGATGATGAACAGATAATTGACAGAATGATATTTAAAACCAAGCTTGAAGTCAGCCATTTAAGCACATCTTTGTCTTGGTGAATATGTTCATATAGATTTTATTTCTCTAGGTCATAGCATACAAAAAGAGTTTTTAATTTTGAAAAAAAGTGGATTAACTAAAAGCGCTTCAGATAAGCAGTGAAATGTATCCAAAACACAAGAAAAGTCCAAAAAAGCTCACTAAGTCAGTATCTCACTTTGAATGGCTGTTAGAGATTACTGGGAGACACAAAAAAGCAAATTAATAAAAATTGTTTTAACTATAACTCATACTCAATTGATATGGAGAATACTTTTGTGAGAAGTTTGTATATAGCCATGTCACTTGAGACAAATCACACAAACATAAAGCATATTCTGACAGCCATGTGTCATAATTTAGTCAGTGTCCTATTTGTTGTTATCCTGGCAAGCCATCCATATACACTCTGGCCATGACCCATAGACAGGTCTCAGTCACGGGGCGGGATCTATGACAGGGGCGGATTTTGGGCTGAACAAGTTTCAGGGCTTAGCCCAGAGTGATGGATTTTTTTTAGTATGTGCAAAAAAAATCTTTATTTTTAAATATTTAGAGGAGACATCGGTCAGCATGTCTGATCATTTAAAGTTTTTTGTCGGACAATATTAAAATACGTGGGTCATTTCCCAACTGTCTGACATGTTTTCACAAACACTGTCTATATAGTCTATAGTAGTTCATCCCCATTGTTCTGTAAATATTTAAAAAATTACTGAATCATTGCAAACCCAAGTACGTCTACATAAGTAATCATCTTGCACAGAAAAAACACAAATATGTTCAACTTCAACTAAACTGCTGCTTTTAGAATTTAGTCTGACTGTGCAAAAAATCTGTGAAGCCATTTTATTTCTTACAAACCAAATATTAAACCACTAAGTACATCTGACTTTTCTGAAAAACAAAAACTTTCCTGGCTTGAGCGAAAATTCTCAACAGTGAAATGATAATACATATTTAATTTTTTTCTATGCACCGAACAGTTGAGAATAGCATCGTTACTGTGGGCCGTCCTCTTTCAAAACTGATATTCAGAGGTTGCACAGGTTTTTATTTTATAAAACAAGCGTTAGCCTTCCTTCCCAAAAGGATGCCGTGGCTTCTTAAGAGTTACAAGAAATAACCTCTGAGCTGCTCCTGTCACTGGCTAACATGTTTTCCAGCTCATTTCTGACCAGTGTCAAATTACAAATGCTGGCGCAGACTTGGCAACCCCGTGGGCTCATATATGATTGGCTCTGGAACCAGGAAGTATGGAGCCAGGACAGATTGTAAACAATTACTGTGTCCCTTTGTGGCCTTTTTAAAAGGAGAAAAACTGACAACAGCAGTTATTGTTCTAACGTAAGTTTACTGCATCAGGTATTTGAGTACACAAAACACCATCTGAGTAAAACCTTTCCTCTTCTTTCAGATTGAATAAAAGGAAAGAGAACTAAAGAACCTGTATTTGTCCACATCCTTTGTCATGGTGTATTAGTATTATTTCCTGCCACCTGCACCCATCACACTCAATCAAGGGCCATCTATACACACAAGTCAAAATCAACCCATTAATAAGTCATCTCTGTGGTATTTAAATCAAGCTTTGGATGGAAGACTTCCTCTTTGCTCACAGGAATTCACCCGACCTTTTGGAGCAACCTTTGTGTGACTTATGTTCCTCCGGTGGATTAGGAGTACTCAAAAGCCATTTAATTTACAATCCTCTGCGTTCCAAAGCAACACTGGAGGGACAATGTAGAGCAGCGAGGAAAAAAAGCTCAGCAAGTACTGCGTCGATAGTTATAAAGCAGCCATATTTCCAAAGAAGGGCCTATGAATAAAATGCAAACCCCTCTATTAGGGGGATGTGCCTGAACTTGAGCTGAAAGGAATGTTTTGGATTTACAAGGATCCTGTGTGTGAGCCTACGTGTGTGTGTGTTTGTGTGTTGTAAAGCACAGCATGAATAGATGTGTTGACCCCGATTACAAACTAGCATGTGTGTGCAGGAACTGAACAAAATTTGCAAAACTTTTATGCACAGCTGCAGGCTTTTACCATCGTGATATCATTAGCTTTATTCATACATGATTCAGCGATGAAAGATGGTCTCTGTGTACTAAACATCTGTGTAAGTAATTATGCATACTTTCAGCTGACTCCAGCCGCGCTATAACTTTAGCCATATCTGTTTTTGTCATGAGAGCCTGCCTCTAGGCCTCCTCACAAGACTGTGTTTGTGCATCACATGTGTGGTCAGAAGAAGCAAGGCCATCTCCTTCAGCAAAATGCCAAGAAGGGGACATAAATCTCCCCCAGCTCCTGGTGGGATGTCACGGAAAACGGAGATCTTAAAGGCAGCAGGCCTACAGCTCGGGGGTAGGAACACAAACATCAATCGTCGAGTCCAAAGAGAACGTGTTCTGGGTCTTGTTGGATGCTTAAAAGCAGGCCAGGAAGTGTGTGTGTGTGTGTGTGTGTGTGTGTGTGTATCGGAGCATGCTTGGCTCTTCTCTGCATGTGTGCATGTCTTTGTGTTGATGCACACTGAGAGTTTGAATGCGTGTGTGTGTGGACATGCCTCTAAAAACGCCTTCCCAGGCTCCCCTCTTCTGGGGTGGAAACGGGGCAATAAATAGCAGGGTATCTCCTGGCTGCAGTCCAGGAACTGAGGCCCTGGCAAGGAAGTGACTCATTTCAGTAGAGAGAAAAGAAAAGGGGGGGATAAGAGGATTTTTGTGTCTCTTATTATCAGTCAGCCAAAGCAAAACCACACTGGCAGGCCAAAGAGAGAGGAGAAGTGGAGGGGAGGAAGTGGGAGGAGGTGAGGCGTTAGGGAAGGTTCTTGAAGGAGGAGGAGAAACGGCTGCTCTGATAGGACCTCTGCTGCTGGTATTTGGCTTTTTAGGAACTGACTTTTGACCCGAGCTGAGGGCCATGCTCGGGGCAGTTTGTTTGCCAACACCTGTGCAATGAATGCTCACCCTGCATACTTTCAGAGAATTTTATTTAATGTAAAGGGAAAAAAATCCTCGGTTCAGAAAAGTGTCTGTTTTACTTTTCGGTTTTTAGTTTATGTTTTTAGTGAAAAAAAGAGAAAAACTCTGACTAAGCCTTCTCTGTTTTCCCAAGCCAAAGTGTTTCAGGTAGGTAAGTAAAACACCTGAGCAGACAAGGAAAGCTATTTTATGTGTTTGTATGCACGCATGTGGCAGGATATGGATTAAGGCCTCAAAACTGGAGCTTAGAGCCAAACACTTGTAAATATGGCAGAGTGTATGGACTCACTTCTTACTTTAGCACTTCAACAGCAGTGCAACAAACTCATATTCAACCTAAGGCAGCGTCGGTTTTTTAATTTACATCTTTAAAGTCATAATCTGTTGATGGTGAATCAGGGAAGTTATTTCAGTGTCTAAGTTTATGATTGGACTGCAGTTGTAATACTTGGTTGAGCAAATATTTGTCCATATATCTTACCCAAGCCTGCACTGAAATTAAAACGTAGAAGTAAAAAAACAAAACAAACAAAACCCACTGCTGTTTTCCCTGGTGTGGACTTTAAAATATTAAAAATATATATTTTCATGAATAAACTATAAAGCAAAAAGTTTCTTTTTAGCGTTTCTGGTTAACTCCAACAGCTGTTCTGTATGGATGTCGCTGTGCTGGGGACAACAACCATATATTTGAGTGTGGTTTGAAGAGTGCTGGGGTGATTATTACTGATAATTCATTTTAAGAATTCTTCCATTTGCTGGCTCATTACAGTGTAGACAGGTGTTGAAAATTGTGTCTTTATTCAATCAATAAAAGTTGAAAACCACCACCAGGCTGTTGGGTAGGAAGGATCATTAAAATCCTCACGGTATCACAAGGAACAATGTTGGCTATATTAATAGTATTGTTATTTGTGGCTGGTATTGTCAATCACAAAGATAACTTTTTAAAAGAAAAATACTTGAAAAAATGTGTTTATTAATCTTTTATAGCTTCATCAATTTAACATTAAAGGCTACCTCATCATAATTATTAAGGTCTCTTTAAAATATTTAGCTCTGCAGGTCAGTCTAGCCTCAGCAGGTCTACCACTGGCCTGATCAGTGTTTTGTGTCTGGCCAATCACAACGCTCTACATTTGTTGGACGGGGCTTAAAGCTAGAGCTGTGATGGAGAAAACGGCAAAGATGGCATCGGCTCAGGAACGGCGCTCGTTTAAAACGGCTTTGGCATTTGGACAATTTAGACTTGGGGTTTTCATTGAGACATGAGCAGATTTAGGTGTGTAAGTTTGTTCTTTTCCTAAAAACGATGTATTTGCTTCTTCATCAACGATGTATGGAGGACTGCCTCGTTAGCGATGAACACGTCACGATAGGTCCTAGCGCTGTCCAATTGCGTGCAGAGACAGTTTGAAAGACAACTGTAGGTTTTGCCCCATGACTGGGTTGTTGTCATGGCTAGACTTTATATTTACATACGGGATGGCTTGCCAGGCTAGGAAAGTTTAATTTTAACTGATGTTTATTGCCGGTTGCTAGGTTACAAGACGTATGCTGAGGTAGGGTTGGGAATAAATATGAAGGCTAGACCATCCGAATTCACAGCCGCTCACTTCCAGTCCTAGTGGTCAAGGAAGGACCTGACCAACATGGATTTGAACACAGCTCATTGCTCTGAACTGAGGTCATTCATGAAATCATCTACAACAAGTAAGATAGTAATAGCCTATAACTTTTATACAAAAAAACCCTTAAAATTTCCTGGAATCTCCCTTTAAATATTTAGTACACAGACAAAACAGCTGCTGATCTTAAAATGAAAATGAAATTTTAAAATAAAGCAGCAAATTTTCACTTTTATGACTCAGTTAAATCCACTGGAGTAAAGTGAGTTTCTTATTCTTATCAGCGTTACACATCCGGTCTGAGGGCGCCTTTAACTTCATAATCATAAGTCACACAATGAGAAATCACCACTGTTAATCAATGAACGTTTACCTCCAGTTGGTCCCATCCGAGTTTCCAGGTGGGTGTGCAAGATGGCAGACCTTTGTTCTGTGTGTGTGTGGAAAAGCACACACTGTCAACATGAGAGAGGAAAGCTAATATTTACCACGTATGGCCTCGGCTTTAATATTAGCTAGAGGCGCTAGTCGAGGGAGAGCAGAACTTTGACTCTGGTCTCTTCAAGAGCAAGGTTACAAGGATTTATTTGTAAGACTTTGCTGCTTTATTTTACAAGAAACAGAAGAAGGAATCACATTTAGAACGAAGAAAATAAGAGATCAGAAGCAGGTTTTCAACAGTTCAATGTGCTTATAGCAGTTATGCATCCATGGAACACAAGTGTCTGCATCTTTCTTCATCATTAATGGGATTTTCTTAAGTTTATTCAGTTTTTTTGTGCAGATTGGAATATATTACATGCAAAGTGACAATTATTATTCTGGAATGTTACTTTTAATGTCAGGTAGAATTTATAAAAATAGGAATATTTAGTGGAAAAATAAAGTCATTAATTATAAAAATGTTAGAAAATATCCAAAAACAAATAAGACAGTTTAACCCCAGAATGATTTTTAAATGTAGACTTGTACACATGTCTCCCCCTCTCTCTCTGCTTCTTATCCTGCAGAGTTTCATGCAGAAAAAAATAATCTCTGTCCATTTTTCTCCTCGTGGCTCAGCAGAGTTCATATTTAAGAAATGCTGGCAAGTCGGCTGTCTCAAAATCCTCCAGACGAGTTCACGTCCAAGCATTTTGCCATAATACTGCATGAAATCGCGAGAGGATTTCAAATGAGTCAAGCTATGGGGCTCTGGCATGGGACCCACATCAATATCCTACTCATGCTGGTGGCCAGGTGTTGAGGGGAAATTCTCAATCGAATATTGTGTCCAACTTTGTGGGAGCTTGGGGAGCTGTATCTTGTGTGGATATTCATTTCACCGCCTCACTATGCACCCTGTCTCCTCTCCTTCCGTCTTGTTTTTGGCATTCCTCCGATCCGGGTCGAGCGCAGTCTGCTGTGGCTCCCACTTGCACACCTGCCGCAAAGAAACAGCTGTGATCCGGCACAACATCATTAGTGCAGCTGAAAGAGAAGGAAAGGCCTGCATGGTCCCCCCTCTGTTTACTGGCCTTAAGAGTTCAACTTCAGGGCATCTTTACAATGGACAAACATTTTTACGATATAGACGTGCAAAGGCAGCCCCCCCACCCCACCCCCGCCCAAGTTCCTGCGGCAAAGACATGAAACATGATGGTGATGAAACCTGCGGCAAATCAGAGGTGCTGAAAGAACATTTTAAACCTCCATGTGAACGTGTTCATCTGGGTTGTTCACTAAGTTGGACAGTAAAGTGGACATTTTGGTAAATTACGAAGAATGCTGAATGTCAAACTATCTTAAAGAATGCTTTGGCCTGTGCAGGCAAAACATCATCTCCTGACACGTGACCAGAAGTCTCTCATCAAGTTACACATTTACAAGCAGTCAAGACACAAGGAAGTGTACAAAGTATACTGCTGCAATCAATATGTCCTTCATGCATGTGGAGGACAAGGAGGGAGGAAATGCTTCCATTGATTTGTGAAGATACTGGAGTATAATCGTCCCCTAAGAGCATCTGTGCTCCCAGAAAAGAGATGAGAGAGATTTGACTCCTGCGGGTACCAAGGGCTGCTCTGGAGAGCAGATGTCAGGCCACAGAACCGAGTTTCCGCTGTAAAAAATGCATCTGAAAACATTCTTTTGCCCTGTCGTAAAAGTGTCCTTTTAACAGGAACTCATTACTGTACATTTTACAAAACATATCTGTGGTGTAAACAAGGCAGATTTATGGGAATTGAGCCTTTTTCAAGACTGATTGTGTCATCACTATCAGTTGCATCGAGTTACATAGAATCCCAACACGTTTCACAACTGGTGGTTGAGTTCATACAGACTGAGGCTTTGCGTTTTTAAGACTAATGATCTGCAAATTCTCTTCAGATTACCAAATACAGCAAACCTTTGAATAGACACCTTTCAAACCAGTTTATGTAGTTCTTACCTATACAAAGATTTCTATGAAACAGCAGAATGAAAGCTTTTTAGTTGTCACTTACCCCTAAAAGGCAGGGAATAATGTTTTTGCCTGTGTCTAGTATGTAAATATTTGCATCTCATGAACCACTGAATGAATTTGAATAAACCTTTCAATAACTAATCATGACATGTACATCTACAACTGATTAACTTCTGAAATCTCAAGATGGCCGCCACAGCTAACTGGCATGTACAGACACAAAAATAGCTACCATGAACTACCAAAATCACGCGTGGTCCTGCAATTCTCCAGTCATTTTGTGAACTTGCGGGAGAAGCTGCGTGGAACGCTTTTGATGAGATGTCGTGTTTTGCTCCCTTCCCCGGTCGAACTTAGCAAACACATAAATACCACAACTCAGTAAACTTTAGATCACACATCATGTGAGATGACATTATTTTTAAGATGATCTTGGTAAAACTCTGGTATAAAATGGGCAATGTACTTTACTTTCATTTACTGCTCAGCTTTTAAATTTTTCAACCATTTTTAGTTAAATATCCTGAACTTGCATGCAGCTAGATATATCAAGTGATTTTTGTAAAGGACTTTTCAAAAAAGTATGTAAATGTAAAAGTCAAGCTACTTGAATCTTACATTGTCAATGTTCAAGTTTCCAGGTCATTTTAAAGGTACTGGCTTGCTAGGTTCTGGGGGGTCCTAGTCGAGCTAGTGGCACCCTCACAGAAAGCTTGGACCCCCCCTGTTGCGCCACCTGACCGTAAGCTAGTGGCTGACTGGTGGCACTAGAATCATGCTGAGAGCGTTAGCTTGGCTGCTGTTTTTGGCAGTAGTACAGGAAGATGCAATGACTCTACAGGTCCCAGGAGGTTATAGTCTATTTTTTGAAACTGTAGTTCATTATAGAGCCAACCTATGAGCATTTCACATTGACAAGGCCCTGTAGTTTGTGTGGCAACTTTGCTCAAAATGGTCACTCCACGGTGATGAAGTGCTGTCCTTCCAGTGCACCATTTCCTCTTCACAAACCATTTCCATGTTTTCAATGTTGTCACGTTAGTTGAAAACACGTGTAGGGCTCAGACCTTTGCTGCGTCCCTATAGAACGTAACTGTACAACACTGGGACCACAAAGTTGAACAAAATAAAGCTAATCACTGAGTAGCGACAATGTTTTGACAAAAGCTAACACCTCTAAACATGCCATTGAGTGACATATGCAGGACACAGTTGTTCAGTGATTTGAGGAGAGAATTTAATTTTATTTAGAAGGGTTTTTGACAAAATTGCTTTGCAAAACTGAATTTGAATGTTTTTGATGCAAAGTCTGGCCATTTGTTTTAAAGAAACAGCTCATTCGCAAAAAAAGCAAAAACAAAATGACCACACCCCAGTGACCACTTTTTTACCACACTGGATGCCATTTATATAATAATTTAACGACCAGAGTTAAAAACCCAAAGCATTAAAACGTCTTTAAACCAGCAATAATTTCCATGATGTCACAATATGTTGGATGTATGCTTTTAGTTTATATCATACCAGTTATTAAAGAACTATTTAGTAGCAGAGTATAGATGAAGAAAGTTGGTTTTTGCATTGCTAACAAATCCTGCCAACATTTCCTAGAAAGTCTACACACCCCTTTGGCCATAGAGTTCAGTCTCGATCCAGATTCATGTTGATCATTCCAGTAAAACTGTTCATGAAAACAGTCTCATATATAAAAAAAAATGCTAACATGCTCATTTTAATTTTAAGGTTGTACATTTTTTTCATTTTAAGTCTTGCTTTAAAATGCAATAGCCTGCTTAGTCAACTGTTTCTTGCAGTGGATCCCTACCAGAAAAATCAATCTGTCACCATACACACAGGAAGGAAGCCTGTGCAGGAGGGAGATACTGCTCCTGATGACATGTCTCTGTGTGTCTGGACCAGAGGGGGAAGTAACCGGATATTTAAACAGAGATAAGAGTGTGTGCCAAAGGGGCCGGGACTGGATATGACTGAAACCCATGGCAACCGGCCGTGGCTATCGGATGTGAAAAGGTAAATAGTAATGCAGTCGTAGCGTGTTTTAATGCTGTAAATTAAAAGCTCATGCAACATTTATGAGATATTATACAGGAGGCTGCTTTCTGCCAAAGTTTCATGAGTTATTTCCTCTGCACTTTAAGCAGAGTGCTTGTTTAAAAAAAAAATTGGAAACAAGTATTTTGGCTCATCGGGTTCTGAAAACTGAAATCAGATATGCTCCGTTTCCATATAAGAACATTTACTGCGATGACGAGGAAGATGAAAATAGAATTTACCGCTTTAGGAACAGAGGGGAAAACAAAAGAGCACAATGGTATATTCCCAAAAGAGACCTCTTACAGAACAGAAAAGCATTCATTTATTAAATCCTAACTGCTTTTCTTTTAGTTATATTGTACCTTAAACTGATGTAATCTACTTTTCCCAGAGTGGCACTGAATTCTCTGAAAAAGCAGGTCCAAACTTGTTGTATCCACCTGTGAGATAGAAACTAACAGCTGAATCACAGCCTGTATTGTGACTGGATGGCATTTGGCCTGTTGAGGATAATATGTCTGCAGGAATTGACTCTTATCATCATCTCTTATCTACCTGTCTGATAACGGGTTTTCTGCAGAGCGTCCCTTCAGACACTAACTGACATTAAATGTGATATGTAGATATGTAGCACTGATCCTTCAATGTTTCTGCTGTAAAAGTTGTGCAATAATGAGAGCTGATGTAATATTTGATCAATTATTGATAGAGGAAAACAGAAAAAATGCATTCTTTTTTCTTTACATATAATTTAATTGGCACACATAGTTGAAAAGTAATTCTGACGCACTTTATTTTTAATATTGACAAATTACAATGTATACAGTATTTATCAGGGGTGTACATCTATTTGTATTTTTTGTACAGAACGTTCGGTTTGGCACAGACGCATACCAAGTTCCCCCATGGACGTGTACCTGTGCTGCACACAGCACATTTGCACACACTGGTCAACGTAGGCTGGTGTTGGTACCAGACACCGGGTCCTTTGTTGCCCGGGACGACCGGATGTGAATGAAAAAAATTGGTGGTCTTACACGCTGTATGCCCTTTTCAAGCTGCCTCTATCCTCACCAAGAAGATATTCTCTACAGCTGGAGACATTGCAACGGTCACCAGATCTGTCCTTTCAGCAGACGATGTGGACAAATTAGCATTTCTATAGAAACATGAACGTTTATTGATCCTGAACAAGGACACAAGCTGGAACTCCTAATGCCACACTTGCTATCAGAGAATATTTTGTTGGAGAATTTATTTCAAGTCAAGTTTTATTTTAAATATCATTAAAGCAGTGCGATGAGGCTCATGACTGGGGAGGCACTGACTGCTCTGGAGTCAGACTTACAAATATATGATCCCAAAATAAAGGCTCGCATTTAAGTTTTGACCTAAATCAGATAATTAGTGTAGTTTAATATAAATATTATTTTGAATGAAATATTTTATTGTTTTAAAACCTCTTAATTATTCTTTAATCAATTCCATGCTATTCAATAAACTAAAATAAAGGCAAAATAATATTTAATATTAGGGCAAATTTGACTTTTAAAAATGTATTTCTTGTTCTTGTCAGAGCTCATTTATTACTCTTGATAATCATGTAGGATCTTACCTTTGTGCATTTATGAAGTCCATGAACCTCACATCTCCATCACTCTGTTCTCAAAATCATCCTGTAACATCTCCTGTTCTGACTGAAGTCCGTCCGTCCGTCCGTCCGTCCGTCCGTCCGTCCGTCCATCCATCCATCCAGAAAAATATGCTTTAGCAAATTTGGAAAACAAATTGGCAACATTATTTTCATGCCTCTTAACAACATTCCAACAAATTAATAATAATAATGAAGTGGTTCTCGCACATTTGTCTAAAAAACCTCTGCCAATAACACAACTCGGACCAAAAGCAAGATTATTTTGAAAATTACCAGATGTTTTACACAGAAATCGTATGTAATTTCCTGTCTAGCCCTATGTTAACTGCGGAAATTACCGCATACCAGAAGCAGCTCGTGGCAACAATAGAACCTGATTCTACCTTCTACGCTTCTGGGATGCACCTGAAAATTTCCGCGTTGCGGCAGGTTTGAGTCACCCCCACAGACTATGATATGATTCCGCTGCCTTTTCCGCGCTGCTCCACGCCACTGATGCTTCCTGTGTGCAGTAGGGGTTAGTCTTTTGACTAAAATTCTTGCATCTGGAAATGTGGTCCTTGAGGACCAGATTGGACCGTGATCAAGACTACTTTAAGAATGACAAAAATGTCTTGATCCCTAAAAAAATAAGAGGATTGTCAAGACTGAATTCTTCATTTTTTTGTTTTTGATGATAATACTTTCAGAAAGTGCAGATACATTGTTAATGAATGAGTTTATAGATGTCAAACAAACCATGACAACATATCAGAACTATTACTATGATGCTCTAAAGATCAAACTGTAGAGAAGACGATGACAGAACCAAGAAGCCTCACAGAAGGTAGAAGTGAATGTGAAACATGGAGGGGCAGAGGGCATCATGAAGTATTTGTTCAACAGATGGGTTTTAAGCTGCTGCTGCTGCTGCCCATCAGTAGCCCCCACATAAAGACACCATCTACCTTTCATATAATTCCAAAAGCTGGTGAGGCTGCAATCCAACCTCCCCTGGCCCAGGGATCCGATGATGCTACGCTAAAGGATTTGTGGCAACTGGATCCGTTTGGCAGAGGCACAGGAATTTTCATTACAATGATCTTGGGTGTGGTGCGCCAGGAATGCATCCTCAATAGGACTGAGAGAAATACTCAAAGTAAAAAAGACAACGACAGGACTCTATGGAGGGTCATATTTCCTCACAGTCTGTTGCTTTGTCTAATATGGATCCATCCCTACTCATTTCTTTTTTCTTACATGAGTTTTTGGACAAACCACTCACCTAATGCTCGTGAGCAGTGTAACAGGAACATTTACGTTTTCTTTACCACCTGAGGCTTTTTGCTTTGTTTGGTGTTTTACAAATTCACCACATAATGAAGTGCAACTTGTAAAGAAAGAGGTCATTAATCTTTTCAGTAGCTGCAAGATAAGCAACAAGAACAGCACGGCATTGCATTGCACAACACCTCTAGATCATTATGCCTGTCACTGCAGTGCACGAGTGTTTTTCAGATGTGAAAGGATACGTGGTGGAAGTCACGGTTAGTCACAATGGAGTTACACTGCAACAGCTCTTGGTAAATGCAAATATCAGTAACACAAGGTGATTTATAATGTTATTTAACATCTTTTACACAATTCCAAAATTAACTCAAAACCCTGCTTTTTGACTTTGAATGAGATTTCTCAGACTTTGTCTGCTGGGGGAGTATTCTTAGATGACTTAAAGAAAGATGCTCCAGCCTCCTGGATGTGGATTCTAAAAAAAGCAAAGGGGCATTTTTACTTTTGTTATAATTATTTTACAGGTTATTTTAGCAGCTTTCTGTCAGTCACCCTCATACAGTGTGTTAGTTTAGCTGTGTCTGACTTGTTCCGAGTTAGTTTTTATTTCTGCAGTGAGCCATGAAACCTCACCTCACTTCACCCAGAGATTGTTCTTTAAAACTTGTATTACTGTGTTGACGCATTTTAATGACCTTATTTCACATTGTATTTTTGCATGACATTTGCAGCATGCTAGGTTTACTTCGCTCTCAAAAAGTAAGACAGAGAGTCTCTGCTGGGCTACAAAGTGTGAGCAGATATCTGGTATGATAAAAGGCGTTCATGAGAATTTGCAGATCACGTTTTTTTCCACAAAGATCAGCCAAATCCACATTTATCTAGTTACTAAATAACTAGCACATAGCGCTAGCTTAAACAGGCCCGATGCTAATGCTAGCAAAACAGTAGCCCATAAATACAATTCTAAAGTAAAGTTTGCCAACATTGTAGAGTTATATGAGGCTTACCGCTTGCTGCTGTGTCCGTTACTGCCATATTCAGCAGAAATGACCGCTCAAAGTCCTTCTCCGGACCGTGCTGGAGGACTTCATATGCTGTCTGTCTGTCTGCTGCCCTGCACTGGGAAAGTACCCGTCTGCCGGCCGGCTCTTAGCCTGGTCACGGCCGGTCCACGTCTCCTTCTGTGTTTTTTTAGCAGTAGTCACCAGCCTGACATGTGAAAATACTGCCACAGCACTCGTCCTTAAAGGGAATAAAACTTAAAAATTTGTGTGGCTCAGAAAAACGAACATTTGGGACTCTCCACTCCTGACTTATTCATTCTCCAGGTTGGACTACAAAAATCTTTGCGAGAAGAAAAAATGGCGGATTTACTTTCTGTGTAGCCAGAGGTCCAAGACCATATTTGGAAGTTATCGTGACGACATAGTAAAAATATGTAATAGTCAAATTTAAAAACTGAACCGGTGGACAAATATGACCAAAACTTTATAATTACATACAGAAATAGCACCTCTAGTGAATAATATAATACTTTTGGCACACTTAGACACTTAAAATGTTAAAAATACTGTATTAAGGGATAAAAAAAGTGGGTTTCTCATGATATGTCTCCTTTAAGATGACAAAGTTTATTTATGTTTACGCTTCTCACAATGTCACTTAATTAAATTTCAAATATGAGCACATCTCCAACTAAGAAAAATATCCCTTGTTGTAGAAAACCTCAGCCAGCTCTTTGGAAACAAGAACAGCTCTCAGTCATGGCATGAGCTGCAATGGTGCTTTAATTCTATTTGTTAACATTGTTAGGCAAAAAGTACCCAAACACATTTAATCAAACTTTGTTGAGAGCTGGAGCATGGAAAGAGAAACAATTACAGAATTCCTTTAATGAGGCTGAGTGTTCCTTTAAAGCGGTTCTAGAACTTTAATCCACATTTACCTTGTCGAGTGTAGGCAGCTTGGGGTGTCTAATGTAGCATACCGAGAAGCCTGTGCTGTTTTCAACCTGCTTTAATGTAAATTAAATTCTATATATTCTATTGAAGTTAGTAATGTTGAAACAGCCATGGAGAAACGGTTCATTCTGAGAAAAGCTGGTTTAACACGTCATAACTTCAAACACATACCCTTAAATCTGCATGTCCCAGCCTACTTCAGCGTTGGCAAGACAAACGTTTGTCGTAATAATGCTAACTGTAGATCAATGCTAACCTGAGCTAGTGTTAATGCTAACCACAAGTTACTGCTAATGTTAGCTTACTGGAAAGAGGAAAACAAAAAAGATGAATGTTGAAGCCCCACTCCAGATAGATCCATAGCTTGCATTCCATCTTCTTCCTCATTCATCCTCAACCCTTCCAGAGTCTGTAAAGGAACACTGGAATAAAAAAATGTAAAAAGTACCCTCCACAGTCTTTAGGGAGCACATGATGTAATCCTCCATTATCATGAAGACACACAAATTTAATAGAAACTATCTTATAAAACGTGAAAATATTTTGACCATGATAACTACAAACTCAACAACTAAAACAGCATGGTCACTTTAACTTATGATGGTTGTAATTGGTTGAGCTGTCTTTGCTTGAATTTACAGTAGCTTTGGTTCTTTTGGTTGATTAACAGAGTAAAAAAGAAAGAAAATTTCCCTTTTAACCAAAATACTGGCTGCTTATAAAATGGTAAATGGTAAATGGCCTGTATTTGTATAGCGCCTTCTTAGGGTTCTACAACCCCCCAAGGCGCTTCACAACACAATCAGTCATCCACCCATTCACACACACATTCACACGCTGGTGGGGATGAGCTACAACGTAGCTACAGCTGCCCTGGGGCGCACTGACAGAGGCGAGGCTGCCGAGCACTGGCGCCACCAGTCCCTCCGACCACCACCAGCAGGCAAGGCGGGTTAAGTGTCTTGCCCAAGGACACACAGCAGCATTCTCTGGCCGGAGCCGGGATCGAACCTGCAACCTTCCGATTACTGGACAACCCGCTCTACCTCCTGAGCTACTGCTGCCCTTATAGCACTATGAAATATAGTATTATCAGTGCTTAAGTGAAGATTAGATGAGTTTTGTGTCCTGAGAAGGTGTCATTATATTAATGTTGGCTATGATTGTGGAGCTCCATGAACTACAGCATCTTTGGCCAGATCCCCACAAAATAAATAAATAAATAAATAAATAAATAAATAAATAAATAAATAAATAAATAAATATTGCATGTGCAAAAGAAAAATCCTGTGCTCACAAAAAATATTCCTGGTGGTCATAAGAAACCTTCCTGCAGGAACATGATATATAAATCCACAGTGAACGGGTACCTTCGTGCTTCTCAAGCAGGTAGTGTGTCCACAGGAGGATGAGCCTATGTAACCGGTTTGCCCCAAGGGCAAAAGTCTGCTCACCAGGTGCTAGCACATGGGCCCCACTCTGAGGCCAGACTCCAGGGCAGGACCCTGCTAGCCTTCTGGGCTACACTGGTATTCTGTTGACATATCTATGATGGATCCTCTCAGCTGGTCTTTGTCCCATGCTTCACCTGAGACCATTTTGCTATGGGAGTCCTTTCCAGGGGTTAAACTACAAAGCACCCTGAATAAGATAACTCCTTGGATCATTAGGAGACTGACTCCCCTAAAATGGTATGGTAGGTGTTCAAGGAAGAGCCATCTTTTGGTAAATATAGGAACCAAATTGTCCAAGTGTCATGTCCAGTGTCAAGGCTTGTACTAAACGTTATAGTGTTACACAGATGGTGACAGTCAGGGATAAATTTGGAACAAACTGAACACGTACCCATAGGATAAAATACAGAACAGCAATGTCTGAGGTTCTAAATTTTGTCACAGTCAAAGGGAGGGTGAAAGTATAAAGCTGAAATTTAAAAAATATTTGGGCATATGCATGCAAAAGGAAGAACATTTTCAATAACGTATGTGAAGTTTTTTTAATTGGCTGACAATTAAAAATGTTTTGTTTGTCTTTTATGCAGTTCAATATTAAATTCCTACAAATCAACAAATTGCTTAAAAATACAAAACAACCAATGTGGTGGTGAAGACAATAAACCTTGCATTTTCTAAATTTTATTGTTCTTACTTTCTGGGCGTTTTGGTTTCTAAGGTTTTAACCACTTATTTACAGTTGCGTGCCACCAGCATGGCAACAGGCTTCAACTTGTTTCCTCTGATGGACATAAAACCCAACTCTCACACATGAAAAAGGCAAGTAAAGAAGTCAGATTTGTCATCCACACTTGTGCAGTTGTACATGGGAGGCATCCTGTTTATGTGACCACGGTTGTTCCAGAGGGGATTGGCTAAGGTCGCATCACACTGCTGCAGCCGAACAGCTGGGAATGGCCTTTCAGTCTGACAAGACATGCCGTTCCTATGACAAATACCCGTAGAGCAACAGTAACATGTGTCTCCTACCCCTTCACAAAGCCCCCATAACCCCCCACCACATGCACGCACACACACATACACACACACAAACACACACACACACACAAAGCTGCACAGTGTACTTAATGAATAGCACACTTGGGCTGCTGGGGTTTTTGCCGGAACAAGGAGAGAGGAAAAAAAACAGCCCCCAGTGACCTCTGAGGGCCATCTGAGATAATAAATCCATGACCCCAAGTTCCGGAGTGCTTTGGGCAAGGTTGGAGTGGCACATTTCCCACTTCCACAATATCATATGTTAACAGTAATTCCTTTTAGCCCATGTGTAATGGCACAGGAATGTCTTCTCCCCAGTTTCTTCTAGGGCTGGTGGAATCTGTTGAAAATGTGTGACAGCTGTGAAAGTTGGCCAGCCTAAGCCTGCGAACGTATAAGTTTTGGATGTGATTCTGGACTGAGGGGTGCAGGGCTGAGGTGCAATAGGGGGAGGAAATGAAGGGGGAAGGGTTGTTGCTAAGTTTGCTTCCATCTTTTCGTCTTCTTTTCTCAATCAGGCTGTATAAAGATTTTTGACTTGATAAATGTGTTGATACTAACAATATTTTAGAAGATGTTAAAGGTGTGGAACACTGAAAAATCATTTTTTAAATATATTTTTGATTATAAACAGTCCCTCTGAGTTTTTCATGCAGGCTGAACATGAAAATAGTCTCCTACACCTATCTCCTGCATTAGCTTCTGATAGAAAATAGACGGTGAAACTCTAGGATTAGAAAATCCTGACAGATCTACGTCACACTGACACTTAACATTTGTGGACTCACCCATCTTGACTCACGACGGGGAAGGCTGTTGTTGGTTTAGCGTCCAGGAAACAGCAGAGAACATCTTGGCTAGTAGAAGCTAACCGTTAGCATTAGCATCTTCACCACACAGCAGAACTCCTTCAGGCTTGTGTTATTTAAACATCAACGTTGCAGACCAAACGGGGTCAGTGGTATAGTTGCAATGCTGTTAGCCAATCAGAGGCAAGATGTCCAAATATCAGGAAATAAGACTAAATCCTACTGTCTGAAGCTCAACTCTGATCTGGCTCACTTCTAGTCCCTGAAACAGTCGCACCAGAGCTTTTTTTGTCCAGAGTATGACTTAAAAGGCACTCATTCCTACTAGAGACCTCTGCAAATGTATTAAAAATATGAGAAAAGTTGATCTTTAACTGCCAGCCATTTTCTGATAAGAAAGCCCCTGACTGCCAGCGTTTTTGAGCGTTTTTACTGAGTCACAGAACATTGTGCTCTATGATCATGTAAATGCCAAAACTACCAAAAGAAAGAGTAGTCTCACTTCTTACATCAGGAAGAATCACCGTATTTCTAGCTTTATCCGTTCTTTCACAATCTGTTGTCGAAGCGTGAGCTACAGAAGCATTTCCGGTTGGCGCATTGATTTTTTTCACAGCAGCATCCCAAAACAAACTCCTAATTCATTGATTTTCTGCTTCCTGATCACGTGACGTGTGACATACACGGATGAAAGTCCACGTTAGACATGTGATGTTTATTTTCACGGCGCGGGGGCTCGTTCCGACGCCCACCCTGTAAAAAATGCAATTGACGACAAAAGTCATCAATGGCAGTGAATGAGTTAATGTAGGCTTGGTCTTTTATTACATGGAAATATCAGAGAAAGTGCACAGTTTAATCAACCATTAATTGAAATGGGACACTAAAGTTTTTATAATTGCTATGTTGCTCCTTCCTTTGCTCTACATGTAAATGGAAGAAGCCAACCACAACAACGTGGTAAGTAGCAGTGGTGCAGCACTCTGCCCTTCTGCAGCCACCAGCCCAAGAGGCTGGCTGGGGGTTGTAGAGGCCGTGGCAGCAGATAGTATTTCTCCAGGGCCAAAAAGCGCTGCCCAGACAGAGCGCTCTTTGTTGCCCTCCTCTAAGAACGGCTTTCACTTTGCTATTGTGGAAGTAATTCCTGAGCTGTGCACCATGAGTCGCCTCAGCCTGTCACACCCCTTTAACATCGTGACCTGCAGTTGGAAAAACCTTTCGGTCATCATGTTGGTTCAGTGCATGGTGAAGCGATAGCATTACTAAACACACTGAAGTTTAAATGCAGTGGAAAAGGGTGTCAAAACTTGTAAAAATGCAGGTTCAGTTGGCAGATTAAACACCACACACCTGTTAGGTTACTCAAGAGGAGATTAGATTAAACTTGGACTTACAAATCAAATGTGCAGCCTGAGCAAATTATCACTGACATGTTTAGGCCTCCCTGCAGGAAGACATGAATGTCAAACTGTCAGTTACTCATGGAATTAAAAAAGAAATAATAACACTTTGCCATTATTATCTGTGATATGAGCGCACCATCCCCTCAGGGGCTGAGCCAAATTCTGCATTTAGTGAAAGTTCCTTCAAATGAAAGACGTGCCAGCATTAGAAGCTACATGCTTTGTAAAGATATATTACACATTTCTCACAGGAACTTGGATTTTTTTCTAGTTTTGCAAAAGAAAAAAAAAAGTCCATTCAGGAAAATGTCAGTCAGCAAAATATCTTTTAAGTTAAAGTTTTACATGATTTAAAATCTGTGTAGAGCATAAATTATACATGGCCCCTTGCATACTTGTGTCAACATAGGTGAGAATTCATAAATTGTATGTTTTCAGTTGATTTATATATATATATATATTCTTTATGTTTAAGTGTGATCATCACGGAACATCTTCAGGAGAAGCTGGAGGAGAAAGAGTTTTTTTATGCACATGAGAAACTACTTGGTATTGAAAGGTTCGTGTGCAGTCTTTTGATTTTGCACCGATTAAAAACTTTACTCACCTGAGTGCTCCAGCTCCCCTACTTTCTTCATTTGATTGTCCTCCAGCTGTGCATGCACCGGTGCAGTGGATGACACATTTGACTTCATTTTCTTTTGCACGTTGGTAAATATTTTGGTATCTGG
This sequence comes from Aphyosemion australe, assembly GCA_006937985.1. Lineage (NCBI taxonomy): Eukaryota > Metazoa > Chordata > Actinopteri > Cyprinodontiformes > Nothobranchiidae > Aphyosemion > Aphyosemion australe. The sequence goes on from SSNS01000328.1 coordinate 639,838, forward strand.
TGATCATGAGATAATCATCTGAGTAACCAAACGAACCAAACTTGCACTTACAAGTCAAAACTCTGTTTACTATTATAGAGAAAGGATTGCAGGTGTGTTTGTATTTATTGAAAACAAAGAAATGTAAAAAAAAAAAGGTAAATGATCAAATTTCTCTATGTTATCCTAAATCTGGAGGAGAGCACCGCAGAAATCTGGTAATCTAATCCATGGACTCAAAATTGGTATTTGGATGGATCATCACTTCTCTGGAGATATAGTCTGCCTCGCCTTGAAATATAGGGGCTCTGGATCGCATATGACTTTGACAAAGGCTGGACTCTCTCTCTATTGTTGCTCATTGTAAGAGGTGGAAGGGTAGGATAGGCTTTTTACTTGCTCCCAGACTGCCTGCCTGATCCTTGTGGTTTTACCCTGGTGAATAAAGAGCTCGTCTGCATTTTCAAGTTGGGGAACAGGTCCTGATTTCTTTGTGCTTATATGCCATATATAGCCACCCTTTTGGAGGCCCTGGAACAATTACTAGATGGACTTTACAATTCTGCTGTAGGACTTCAGTGCTCACGTTGGTAATTACAGTGTAACTTGGAGGGGTGTGATCTGCACAATCTGAACCTGAGTGGTGTTTTATTGTTGGACTGTGCCAGTCGCAATTTGGCCATAATGAACACCATGTTGGAAGATAAAGATACACTGGGTTGCCTGTCGATGATTGATTTTGAAGTCATTTTGAAGAAAGATGGAGGGTTGCCAATTGGTCACCACCTAGTGGTAAGTTGAATAAAATGGCAGGGTCCTTCATCAAGTGGCGGAGTTTAAGTATCTCGGGGTCTGCGTTACTGGTTAGTATTCCCTGAAAATGTTTCGGTATTAAGTTCATTCACGAAAAACCCCCGCCCCGCTGTCACAGAGACACCCCACACACACACACACACACACACAGCTCATATTTCTAATGAGTTAATCCTTTTATTGTCTTCCTCTTAAGCTGATTGGTTACAGAAACGTTCTGATTGATGAAGAAAAGGATCTTAAGCAGCTTTAGTGGAGCTAATCGTGTCTTTAAAGACAGATTTTATTAAACAATCATATTTTAAACGCGGTGCTCTGCTGCTCACGGCTGAAGGACGATCAGAATTAATAAATCAGGAAGCTGGAGCGCTCAGGTGAGTAAGGTTTTTAATAGGTGCAAAATCAAAAAATTACACACTAACATTTCGACACAAAATGCGTCTTCGTCAGACGACTCAGTATTTTGTTCACGAGTGAGGAAAGGAGGAAGCAGGAGATCAACAGGTGGATGCCTCTTGAATGCCTCTCAAGGGGGGCTGTTTTGGGCATCTTAAGGGCAGAGGGCCCTTGGGTCTACCCAGGACACGATGGAGACCTTATATTTTTAGACTGGCCCTGACATGCCTTCCATCCCACCAAAAAATCTGGGAGAGATATCTGGGGAGACGAAGGTGTACCCTGCTAGAGCTGCTGACTCATCCACCCAGATAGGTGGATGACAACGAGGTATGGGGTACAAAATAAAAAGGATGAATGGCCACCATTAAGCAGACTGCGATCCAATGGACTAGTATGTGTGGAATTCCCTGTCAGAAAGTCTGGTAATAGAAACTAGAAACTTTCACAAAGAGCAAATGAAGACAATTAAAAACAGCTGGCAGAAAATGACTCACAGAGATGCAAGTCTCTGTTGGGTCGTGGAAAAAATTGCTAAGAGCTGTTTGCTGGGAAAATGGGGCCTAATCAACCACTTTCTTGAGACGTATTTGTTGATTCAATCCCACATAAGATATCTAAATGTATAAAAATCAAAATCAGAAGAAATACAAAACAAGTACATTTTCATAAAATAGTTTCAAAAGGCTCAGGTGGTGGAGGGACTAGCTTCTAGGAGCAGGTCTGTGCGGCCTGTTGGTCTGTTCTGTCTTCCACCAGCATCTGCAGTCTCTAAGGTTTTGTTGAACTGGCTTAAAGTTAATTTTAATGGTCCAGATCATTATTGACGTTGATGTAGTTGTGTTTTCAGCATTGTCTCGTCATTTCCATCACAGTCACATTGAGCTCAGAGATGTCTTGCAGTTGCAGGACTCTCAGGTTATCCAGCTTCTTCTCTGCTGCACTGGAGATGTGTTAGCCACTGAGTTACAGATGTTGCCATGGAGCAAGGTTTTAGTCAAAACAAAACCACAACAGTCTAACTTTGCAGCTGTGGATAATTCATTTTATCAAAGAAACAGACGTTGAGGAAAAGGTGATTTTGTAGTTCTGTGAAAATGATTTTTAAACTGAATCCTTGCAATACCATATTCAGTACATCCTTACCTGCTCAGCTGGCTGCTTCAGCAGTGTGCTATGTAGCTCCTCCTACTCCATGAAGAGAATTGTGTCATTTTCCCTTTTAAACTCTAATTGTCTTTCTGGAATCACCTGATATTTAGTTTAATTTTGCCGTTGCAGGTGTAAAATAATTCATCATTTCTCAAACCTCTGATGGTTGCTTGATGAACTTAGTGACAGTTTGCTCTGTGGATTCAGGTTGATGACATGCAACAAAAGCTTGAACTCATTTTATTTTGAGTGGGAGGCCACATTAGGACACCTAAAACTGAAAACAAGCTAACAGTCCTTCCGAGTGATGATGAAACAGCATTACATTACATTAAGTATTCATTTTATATCCAGTGAACTGTTACAGACTGTCATCAGTAAACAATAAACCTCAGAGATTAATTTAAAGCACCTGCAATGCTGGCAAAAAGTCTTTTCTCTTAAAATATCCTTTTTCAAAATGCTCATAACAGTTAAATATTTATAGAAAGTCACCGTGCCAAAGAAACTGACCACGTTTTCTAAATAAACCTTATTTGAAAATAAGCTCCAGATGTGTTTTTTTTGTGTGTGCTGTGAGGAGTGAGTGTGTTTCTACTGTTTCCATAACTTGAGCCATGATGATGGCTGTCTTAGTAATTTTAAGGCAACCCCAGATTTTGTTCCACTTCCAGGAAGTAAAGCAGAACTATGCTGGAGCCTGCGTCATCAGTGAGTCAACTAAACAGTCTGGAGGGATATCTGTGAGAGAGTCCAGACACAGTCATTCCTCCTTCCTTTCACTTCCATGACTGTTCAGTTTCCTCACTGGCAGGAAACAGGCTCCAGTGCATTTACGTAATGTAATAAAGTTCCACTCCAGAACATCTATTCTGTTCCACTCCAGCACTCTTCAATTGTGGAATGATAAATCAAGTGATGCTGTGAGCAGTGGCATGGCAACGTTTATTAAAGTTTTTTTTTTACAATTCTGAACAAAACTAGTAAACACTTGTTTTCTATAAGTTAATTGTTCAAAATGTCCTTTAAATGATCATCTGACTTATTTGACTTTTGCAGCTTTTAGTGTCAACAAAAAATGGACCAAAACTGTGATCATTTATTTTTACCTCACTATGAACTTTCCTCAATAGATGAGTTTATTACTGGTTACATACTTTTGTCTCCTAATGGAAACAGCAGGTCTCAATAATAAAATTCTAAAATTTGAAGTGAATCATTTTGCTGCTTAAACCATCAAACCATCTTTTAAATCTCAGCTCAAAAACCCATTTTATTTCATCAGCACATCGTTCTAGTAGAGCAGGACATCTAGTGTGTGTTCCTAAAAGTTAATTTTATTTAAAAAAATTACCATTGCTTTTGTATTCATTACAAATGTTTTACATTGTACATCAATTGTCATGTTCCTGTCCCAGCCAAGCTCAGTTTCCCCAGCAACCACAGACTGCTTCTCATCAGACGCATTCACTCCACCTGCTCCACATTATCTCATCAGCTCCACCTGCACCACTCCCTATGAAACTCCAAGCCAAACACCAAGTCTCTGTCAGATTATTGAAAGCTCTTTGCCAGTAAATATTTCAGCGACCACAGACCACAACCTCGTTCCTGTTCCTCCTCCTTGTCTCCCCTACCTTCTAAGGATTACCCCTGAACCTGACCTCCTGGATTCTCGACCACGAACTGTTTATTGGATTCTGCCTCTCGCCTGCCCCCTTGGACTGTATCATGGATCTCTCTGGCTCTGACCCACTCTTCTGCCTGACCAAGTCCTGCCTGCTCCTCACGCAGCTCTGGTAAACTCCTGCCTGAAACTGTGTGCTTAATAAAACTGTTAAAGTGCCTTACTGTGTCTCGGTGTTTTCACGGGTCCCCAAGTCTGGTCATAACATCAATATAATAAATGGTTGTTTCTAAATCCATGCATCCATCCATCGTCTGTACCCGCTTATCCACGCAGGGTTGAGGGGGGCTGGTGCCTATCTTCAGCAGTCTTTGGGCATGCAGGCGGGGTACACCCTGGACAGGTTGCCAGTCCATTGCAGGGCAACACAGAGACACAGGACAAACAACCACGCACACACACACACACACACACACACACACACACACTCACACCTAAGGACAAGAGAGACCAATCAACCTGACAGTCATACTTTTGGACTGAGGGAGGAAGCCGGAGTACCCGGAGAGAACCCACGCATGCTCAGGGAGAACATGCAAACTCCATGCAGAGAGACTCCAGGCCAGGATGCAAACCCAGGACCTCCTTGCTGCAAGGCAACAGCGCTAACCACTGCACCACTGTGCAGCTGTTTCTAAATGTGATGTAGAAATAAACTTTGATTTAATCTGGCTCTCATACATGGTGCTCCATGGGATTTACAGTAATTTTTCTTTTTCTCCTACAGCCAAGACCTTAAACGCTTGAGAACATGGAGACAATGGCGTTCCGGTCTTAGAAGGGCTGAGGGTCTCTTTGGATCACTTACAGATACTGTTAGTCAGTCACTGACATTAACGATCTTCAAAAACAGAGAAGGAAAACACGGTTCAGCTTGCATGATTTTGCAAACCGTGATCCCCACATGAACTTTAAGGCTTTAATAAAATAACAGAGAACGCGTTGGCCATAAATGTTTTGGTCAGCATAGACTAAACACAGACATTCCTCAGCTGAAGGGGTAATGAAAGTATACATAACGTCAGATAGACGTTTGGAGTCCAGCTTGACTGATATTGTTATTGTTTCACTCCAGCACCTGACTGCCTTCCACCTCCCCCTAAATGACTTGTCATCTTGGTATCACTCCCTTTGCCTTCAGGTGGGTTCTTAGCTTTCCTTTTGTCTGAACGAGGATACAGACAAGCCTGTCATTCGACCGTCTCCCTCCGCTGTATACACTTCAGATGAAGCCCTGACAACTATGAATCATGTTTTAGGAAAACTAGGTTAGAGCACAATGGGCTCTTCATAAAGCAAGGTGAACATATGCATGCTGGCTATCTTGGACCTGTCCAAAAAATAATAAAAAAAGCTTTCCTCCACACCATACCCTTTATGCCAACTATTAATAAAAATAAAATCAATATTGACAGTGAACCTTGTATTCCAGAAGAGCTGGAAATGTTGCCTAAATATTTTAACAACCTCTTCTCAATCCGCGCTGTTTTTCTTCTGTAGGTTTCACCTGTGTTCAGACTCTGTAATGGCTACTGGCAACTCTCTGTGTCCAGTCTACCTTACAGCAAGGAAATTAAATGTTAAACATTTACCATTCCTCAGGTATGTGACCCCAAAGAGTCCAGCTGTGATGGGTAGCAGCTACATTCCTCCCACAGGAAGTTTATCCTTTCTCGTTTTTTTCAAACCTCCTCCCTCTGCTGAAAGTGCTTTTGAACGAAGCCAGTGGCTGAAGCATCAGCCTACAGCTCTGTCATAAATACACTAACATGTCACAAGTGTCACTGCAGTCTGAGGTGAGGTTTTGCACGACTAATGGGGGATTTTCAGCTGCTGCAGAGGAAGAACTTTCAGCTCTTATTCATTGGATATCAGCCCTTGTTCATACACTGAAAAAAATGTGGAGTTATATTTACTTAAGAAAAGCTAGGAAACGTTTTGCACTTAGACATTGAAGTAAATTCCACAAGGACAATTATCAAGTAAACTATACTTGCAGGATATAAGTAACTTTTACTAGCAAACCTCAGGTAATTTACAGATTATTATTAATATGGACAATGAATTTTACTTCGTTTTCCTTTGTAAGTTTTACTCAAATTTTGACTTAATTCAAATTGAAAAATCGCACCAGAAATCAATGGCTTTTCAAGGTAATTATAACTAGATTTTTAAAGTACTATTTATAGACTATATGTAAGTAACATTTACACAACATTTTATGTTATTTTCTGCAGTTTATATTGCCTAAATTTGTTCTTAATGTTTTTGTGTATTGAAAAAAAACGACTTAAAAAATGAGGCAACTGTTTAATTCAACACTTTTATTTCAAATACTGTTTTTCAATCAAATATTTTCCAAAAGCACAGCACTCACAACCATGACCCTTAGAAAATGGCCCCACAAGCTACCAGTTGAGAGCCTCTGGTTTATCTTGAAAATGCTTATTTTCTCCTTCCTTCCTTGACCCAAAGACAGCACGCTTTAATACAGTGCAACAATATAAAGAACATTTAAAACCACATAGACAAATGGCCATATAAACAAATGTGCCATTTTTTCTTTTCGTGCCCACTTTGAAAAGCCCACTCTTGGGTCAAACATGTGCACTCAAGCTATAAGCAGGATCTTCAGGGACAGCTTAAGGACATAAAGCTCTAGAAGAAGCTTTTGGAACACTTCAATCGTGTTCTTCAATTTGGTGGGTAACACAAGTTCATGGCATATATGATGCCCATCAGCAGGAGACAGGCCTTTGCAACACTTCCACATTCGTCAAATACCTCAGTCCCTTCAACAACAACTGACACATCAGCGTTGGATGCACCTTCATCTTCACTTGTGTGGTAGACACAGATCCTCTGGACTTGCTCAGTCTGGCCCTCTTGAGCTGCCTCTCTGCTGATACCCTGTAAAATATATGTGGATCCATGTTCAGGTGCATAGTACAGCTTATTTTTTCCATTCAAGTTAAAGACTAGTGTCAAAAATATCAATTTCGATAGGAGCTGAAGTTTGCGATTGCTTATTATTACACTCACAACCTGTAGTAAATCTGATTCCTGAACTTTATTTCCTGTCTCTCANGCTAAAGGAGCTACTTTCTAATTCGCTTTGACAGTGGTTCTTTCCTCCTGAAAGAAGGATTCGAATTTCGCTGAACTTACAGCCATTTTCCCTCTGCTTTTTCGCCGTTTCTGGTTTGATGACGTCAATTTGGTGTTGCGCATTTGTAGTCCTACACGTATTTTCACACAAAACCTAAATAACCTTTGCCCCCAGTCGAAAATAAGCGCTTTCTTGGCATCATAACGTGTCTTTAAAATTCACGGACATCATATGTGAAATCCGTGACACATAACAAACGGGATTAGAAAATAGCTTTTATAGCCCCATTGACTTGCATTCATTTTTTCGTTCTTCCGGGTTCTTCCTTGGGCCGGAAGTAGATGGGCGTGACTTAGGTTCCCTATTAATATTTACTTGGTATTTCTAAGTTAATGTGCAATGATATGAAACCTTTGAATATTATTTAAAAATATATAGTAAAACTTACTCATCCCACACTGTTTATTTATTACATGAATGCCATATATAAATTTACTTGAATAATTCAAGTTCTCACTGGTACTTACAATTACTAAATAAAAATTGTGACATTTCACCTAATAAATATTACTATACCACAAAATCTTTTTTTTCAGTGTAACTTCAAGAGGTAACATGTTATTAATAAATAACAACCTGGCAATGCCAGCACACAGAACTTGATGACAAATTAAATTTAGGTGCACACTCTTCCATGAAAATGAAACCAGTTTATCTACTATGTTTGGAAATAAAATTAATTTGACTTTGATTTTGTTGCAGAAACTAAATTAAATTAACAGATTTCAAACACTTTATTGCATTTTAATAGGAAATTGTATTAGGCGAGCCTTTTAAACATTAAGAAACAAACCTCCTGGATGGCAGGATGGATTGAAACGTCTAATGATTCTAACCACTGTCCTGCCAAAATTTAAAAGTGTCACACCACAGCTAAGGAGATAATTATATACTTAATTAGAAACTGCTGTTCTTAAAGTTTGAGAAAGTTCCACTTCTTTTTCAAAAGACTTTCCTACTGCTGGCTGCTTGGAAGTTCCAGATTTAAAACCTATAACAAAGCCAGTATCTCAGGCTGCAAACCGCATCCAGCGGGGAGTTCCCAAAAGGTCTCCAAACTCTAAATTTGCTCATGTGACATTGAGGGTACACAGTTGAATCTTGATCTGAGATTGTGAGTACTTGATGCTCTTCTAAACTGAAGATGTTTCTTTTTACATATTATTGAAAATGCAAAGATTCAAGCCAGTAGGTCCAGCTGCTGTCTTTTCAAGTGCTTAGGAAGACTGCGACATCTTGGTAGAGAATTTATGCAAAGATATTGTATTCCACTTGGAGAAAGAATGTAAAATAATTCTTGAAGTGGTTCTAGAATTTAAAACCACATTTACCGTTTTGTTGTTTCATATAGGCAGCTTGGTGTGTCTAATGAAGCATACCAAAAGTCTGTACCGTCTCCGACCAAAATTATTGTTGAAAGAGAATTTCTGCAACCCTCTGCAGATAGTTAGTATTTTGGTCTAATGTAAACAGCCCACGCTGCATGCACATAAACTCTGATGAAGAATTCTAAATCAAACATGTTTTATATAAATCGTGTGGTGGAAACGTCCTTGTCTTTGTCCACCAAATTACTTAGCTTATGAGCAAACATCAAGATATAAATGTGATCATGACCTACACCTGACATTGCATCACTTTGGAAGTTTAAGATAACCAATAAATTCTTGCACACTGCCCAGCCGGAAAAAAAAAGTTTCCACCAAAGAAAAGTCACACACTCTAATATTTCGTTGGGCCACCTTTAGCTTTGATTACAGCACACATTCTCTGTGGCATTGTTTTGATAAGCTTCTGCAACGTCACCAGATTTATTTCCATCTTATTAATTTGTCACCAAGATCTTGCATTGATGATGGTAGAGTCTGACCGCTGCACAAAGTCTTCTCCAGCACATCCCAAAGATTCTCAATGGGGTTAAGGTCTGGACTCTGTGGTGGTCAATCCATGTGTGAAAATGATGTCTCATGCTCCCTGAACCACTCTTTCACTATTTGAGCCCGATGAATCCTGGCATTGTCATCTTGGAATATGCCCGTGCCATCAGGGAAGAACAAATCCATTGATGGAATAACCTGGTCATTCAGGATATTCAGGTAGTCAGCTGACCTCATTCTTGGAGCACATCCTGTTGCTGAACCTAGACCTGACCAACTGCAGCAACCCCAGATCATAGCCCTGCCCCCACAGGCTTGTACAGTAGGCACTAGGCATGATGGGTGCATCACTTCATCTGCCTCTCTTCTTACCCTGATGCACCCATCACTCTGGAACAGGGGCCATCTGGACTCATCAGACCAGTTTTTAATAATGCGTTGGACAGTTCTTAACACAATTTTAGCAGTTTCTGCAATCTCCTTAGATGTTTTCTCTGCTTGATGCATGCCAATGATGTGACCCTTCTCAAACAGACTAACATCTTTTCCACGACCACCAGATGTGTCTTTCCACATGGTTGTTGAAGAAATGAGAAGCAAATCATTGCACCAGTTGGAGTTAAAAAACTTGTTTCCAGCTGAAAGATAATCACCCATGCAACAATTATCCAATAGGAGGCTCCTACCTGTTTGTTTAGTTAAATCCAGGTGGATACTTCTTTTTTGGCTGGGCAGTGTATTATAAATGTATATTAACATTATAATATGTTGGAAAGAGATTCCGATAAGCTTTGAAAATCTATTCTCCAGGTATGCAAATGCATCGGCATGCCTGTTGTTGGAGAACTCATAGGAAGCCGAGTAAGTACAAATGGGCACAATAAGCAAATGAAGCAGGGGACCTGTGATTTATTCCCTCTCCACCCCTCCTGCTCTCCTCTAGAGACATTGCTCTCATTCGAGTCATCAAAGCCTTGTGTAAATACAAACTTAAAAGTGCCAGACACTCGGTCCTGCAATGAGAATGGCTTGGCCCTTGATATTTCCACACTTGATAAAGGAAAACATGCACATGGAAAACATCTGTTCTACTTGAAGGATGGCTTTTTCTGGTTACAATCAACTGATCCATTAAAACTGCATTTTGGGCCTAATCCTTTAATGAGGAAACTGCACTTTTGTCATGAAAAAGAATCCAACCAAATTTCAGACATAGCTCGAGTGAAAAGGAATGGGAGTTTTCTGATTTCCCAACATCCTAGCACAAAGCATCTCTTTACTCCTAAGACCCTGGGCACCCCACCCCATCAGATGTAGCCTTTTGTTGTGTGCATGTGAGTGTAGAAATGGCTCAGTAGGAATTGCCAGACACCCACAAAAAAAAGCTAAAGAGAAATAGTTGTGGGAGCCACCCTCTGCATCTATTCAGCTGCAACAAGAAACATTTTACAGCTGGTTTATTGTTATTCCTCTGCTGCTGAGGCTGTCTTTCATGTCAGAAGTCTTTTCCTACTTACAAATCACTGGGAAGCAATCCCTTTCCCTGCACTGCTGTGCCCTAAGCTCCCTCCTAGGGTCTGGTCCTTTGATCACCTGTAACATTGGCCATCATCTAGAGAACGATAAGCTTCCTCCTTGTTTTCGGCACTTTCTTTCCCCTTCTCTTGTTCAGCCTAGGAAATGCATACTGCAGGAGTAAACAAACTGATTTACTCAAAAAGACTTACAAGATGCTTTCACCTTTGACCTAGGCTTCAGATTCAACCTTAAATGTGCCACAGTTCCCTCTGAGCAAACACCACTGTCACATCATGGCCCTCAGCCAGAGGCCCAGACCAGTAGTCACCACTCTGAGACTTAAGACGTGCTTAATTGGCTTCCCTGAGTGCCTGAGGAGTAGAAAAAAAGAGGCAGTGAGCTTGTTAGGAGGAGGTGGGCAATGGAAGTACCTTATCAGCCATTGCTGGACACCTCCGGTGGCTATTAATCAGAGCCAGAGCCTGGCTGGAGCCAAAAGAGGATCCGCAGAGGGGTTTGGAGGAGGGGTGCTGAGCCTGGAGCCTACCCTGGGCCTCACTGACGCTCCCTCACATAAGGGACAGCATAAACACCTCCTTCCTCATTTCCAAGGATAGAACACCCTCTTGTAAAATCTTCACTCTTTTAACCTCCTCACTCAAAACTGATTCAGATCCCATTAAGACCCCTCTGACCAGAACCCATCCATTTTAGCTCGTGTGACAGGTTTATGTCAACCCCTCACTGTGTTATTATATTGGTGCTGTGCTGCCAGTTACTATTGTGCTAATGAAAATTTAGCACCAGACATAATATTCTTTTTCACAGGATGTGCACTCAGCAAGCAAAATAACTCAAGGACATATAGAGGATTAAAAGTGCTCATTATTTTGTTTTACGTTTGTAGCAAAGGTGTCTGAGAACACGGATCTATTTGGTGTCTGTGTTAAGGTGTGTTAACGAGCCAGAAAAGCTAGCCTGGCCTGCCAGACTCGCCCTCTGTCTATTCTACACAGAGACAGAGGACATGTCTGGATACTCAGAGGCAGAGAGCATCATGTGGGGCGGGACTAGCTAGCTCAAAAATAACCAATCAGAAAAAAGGCGGAAATGACGACTATCACGCGACACTGTAGTTTTTTTAGCTGTAGTCAAAGATGGCGTCTGGCGTATACGTGATTGATAGTTGTCTCTGTAGTAAAAACTGAAGAATCCAAGGAGTTAAAACCAGTTCTGTATTAATATTCGAACGAAAACTACGAGACAGGACAGTTTTCGACAGATGACAGAGATCAAGTGAGCTGACACTTGGAAATACGCGGTCAAGCCAGCCGACGCTGGAGCTTAGCTAAAATTAGCTTCGCGCGTACATGGTGCATTACGGTAATAAAGCATTGGAGCGCTCTTTCAGGTGAAAACAAGGCAATGATGTGGAAGTGTGAGGCTTAAACATCAAAAATGTTTATTTAAGACTTACCTAATACTTTTCCAAACAATATCCAGAACATCTTTGGTACGTTCATACTGTGTGTTTTTTCAAAATTCTTTTACCTTTTGTTCTTTATAAAACACACACACTGTGTTTTATAAAGAACAAAAAGTAAAAGAAATATCCAGAACAAATATGTTATAGATTTATTGTAGATGTTTGCAGCCTCACACTTCCACGTCATTTCCTTATTTTCGCCTGAAAGTACCGTAATGCACCATGTACACGCGAAGCAAATTTTAGCTAAGCTCCAGCGTCGTCTGGCTTGACCGCGTATTTCCAAGTGTCGGCTCACTTGACCGTGGTCATCTTTGGCAACAAGCGGATCCAGCTGGTATATTAAACTTTTTCCAAATCCAGTTGGTAGCACGGCGTAAACATCTTTCTTTAGAAGAAAGGCTTTTAGCGCTTCTTCTTGTTGTGGTTTTAAAGACATGACCAAGTCATTTAGAACAGAGGAAAGAGCCGCAGCAAACTCAGCTTCAGACGCCATCTTTGTTGTTTGTGAGAAACTGAGCATCACGGTGTGTGACGCACGCTGCTTGACGCACGCTGCTTGACGCACGCTGCTTGACGCACGCTGCTTGACGCACGCTGCTTGACGCTGATTGGCTTGGTTAGAATTCTCAGGGGGTGGGGTTATTTGAATGGTGTCACCATAGATATCATATATATTGCTAGATGCCATACCCGCGCTGTTCGTCAATTGGATGAACGTCCCTAATGCGGCGGCCATCTTATCTTAGACAGCTGCCCCCTTTCGTAACATTGGTGTCAATGGTGAATGTACTATTTAAATAACTCTAACTTGCTCAATTTTCAACCGATTTTCAAACGGTTTGATTTGTTATAAATGCCAGAGATGTGGCTGTGAAATATGATGGATTTGGCCCATTAATTTAAAAATGTGCAAGTATGCCTATGTGTTAAATGGTAAATGGCCTGTTTTTGTATAGCGCCTTCTTAGGGTTCTACAACCCCCCAAGGCGCTTCACAACACAATCAGTCATCCACCCATTCACACACACATTCACACACTGGTGGGGATGAGCTACAACGTAGCTACAGCTGCCCTGGGGTGCACTGACGGGGGCGAGGCTGCCGTACACTACCGCCACCAGTCCCTCCGACCACCACCAGCAGGCAAGGCGGGTTAAGTGTCTTGCCCAAGGACACAACGACAGGGGCAGACTGAGTGAGCCGCGAACCTGCGCCCTTCTGGTTGCAAGGCGGCCGCTTAACCCCTCTGCCACCTTCGCCCTTATATGTTATAAGTTTTGTAATAAGGCAACCCGCTTGTAAATCTGTTAATATTTAATCGAGTTAAGAGTGTTTTTGTTTAAGTTGTTCAATTACCTTCCATCTGCTACCATTGAGAACGGAACGTAAGCTGTCCGAGGTAAGATGGCCGCCATGTAGGGACGCTGTCGACTCCCAGTTAAGGCATCTAGTGATATATATGATATCTATGGGCGTGGTCACGTCTGCCACATCCTCTCTGTCACCACACACCCTCTGTGACAGAACCTCTCACTCCCGTCACTAGAACTCCATTACCCAGCATCCTACCCACCGGATTTCCGGTCCACGTCACCCGCCAACTCTACAAAGGGGCACCTCCACTCTGCAGTTCTCAGTCATCGTTTCAGCCTGAATCGTGTCCAGAGTAACCAAACCTGATCCAACCAGCCTGTTGACTTCCAGTAAGTCTCTTTTTTTGTGCTTTCGGAACCGCAGTGCACTCTCGCTCTCTGACGAGTTTTGCACCCCGGTTCCTAGATTAAACTGCGTGAACGCTCCCGCCCAGCGTCAGTAAACCGCATTTGGGCTAAAACGTGACGCCACAACCGAACTCTTGCCAGTCCGCTCAGTTCCTACCTAATCTGACAAATGGGAGCGTTACCAGGCCTTTTGCTTCCAATAAGGAAGCATTGACATGGTTGGCCAGGCTACAGAAAACCCCGACTATAGTAGTGACCTTTGCATATTAAGTCAATACTTATTGCCTGAAACTAGGACATTCAAAAATAAATTTGAAGACTTCGTCCAAAGGTGAACTTAAATTATATTTACATTTTTTTCCCTTGGATCTAAAGTACACAGGATCATCAGAAACCAACAAAAGTATTTCACATTCCAGCTACTTGTGACTGAGAACTTTCAGATATTTAAATCCTTTAATTCAAAACAACTTTTTCCTGTTCCCTGGAGGTCCTGATCTGCAGCAAATTGTCTCAGTTCTGGATAATTTCCTTAGAAAAATCACCCAGATTGAAAACGTGTTTGCAGATTCGGTATGCAGGACTTTGAAATGTGTTAATGACCAAGAATGCTTCATCCTGCACGGGATTTCAAAAGAAACAATCATTACAGAGCTGTTACCAACAGTTTCATTATTTCAGTGGTTCCCACAAGATGAGAGGCACAAGGGAACGTTCTGATGAGTTTCAAGTTTAAATAAAAAGCTTCTGTGGACGGCGATGCAAACTGTCATGTGTTAATATTAAATAATGAGCTGCTTTCAAGTCCCTCACTTTGGATTTGCCACAAAAATGGCATTAATGACAGCTTTTGGTGTGGTTTACATCACACGGGCCCATGAAACACAATTGCCAGAGATGAATTTGTTATTAGTCTCTAAGGAACGGGATTTATAAGCTGTTAACCATTTGTACTCAAGATGTGCTGACACAGTTTATTTTAGACACATGCAACAAATATGAATGAGATGCTTGATTGTTGCTAATGCAAAACAGTCAGGATTAGTCACTACTTGGCACAAGAACATGCCCACGATTAATGTTCCAGAGCATGTTGCAGAGGGTTCACATATCCATTATCATCATCTTTACAGCACTTTTTATCCAAAGTGATTTAGCTTAAACAAAAGTTGTTTTTAAAATAAGAGAACTTTAACTTTAAAAGTCCTTTCACAAAGATATGTAATACTGTAAGGAACATATTAAACCAAAGTCAATAAGAAACAGTTGCAATGTTTCTCACTTTTTTGAGTTTTGCTAGTGAGAATCATGAATGACTGTAATCACTTTCTTTTTTCAGTCTCTTTAAGTATTTATATAATTTAAAGAACAAGTGAGAAACAGTTTTTTACTTGTTCTTTTTGATATATGACCAATCATTCTGAGTTTGACATGCAGGCTAAATGTGAAAATAGTCTTTTGCACTTATTTACTGCATTAGCCACTGACAGGGCGGACTGGGACAATATTACTAAGGTGGGGTTGTGCTGTCAGGGCATCACCCACAGGGGTGACGCTATCAGAAGGGCACTCTGTAGGAACTTTTCCGAAGTGGGTAGGAGGAGGCTGATCTTTGCTGCAGCCTTCTTGATCCTTCGGCGGGGATCCACAGGCCCAAGAGCACATCGGCCGTTCTGGGATTCTCCAGAACTCACAGATTGCCTCTGGTCGCTGATAGAAAATAAATGGGGAAACTCTTGGATTAGGAAAGCCAGTCAGATCTACATCACACAGAAAATTAGCATGAACTCACCCATCTTGTCTCGCGACGGGGAAGGCATGTTGTTGGTTTAGCGTCCAGGAAACAGCAGAGAACACCTCAACTAGTAGAAACTAACTGTTAGCATTAGCGACTCCACAACACAGCAGAACTCCTCCAGGCTTGTGTTATTTGTGGAGATCAAACATCAATGTTGCAGAGCAAACTGAGTCAGTGGTAGAGTCATGTTGCTGTTAGCCAATCAGAGGAGAGATGTCCAAATATCAGGAAATAAGACTCCAAATCCTGCCTTCTTCAGCTCAACTCTGATCTGGATCACTTCTACTTCCTGAAACAGGAACACCAGAGCTTTTTCCCCACAGAGATCCACTCACAAAACATTAATTTATACTAGAGACCACTGCAAATGTGTTGAAAAATTGAGTGAGCTTGGTCTTTGAAGACATCAGTTGTCTTCAGTGACAGCAAAGAAAGTAATGGAAAAATGGTCCAAAATCCCCCAAAAAGTTCAATTTTGGACCAGCAGTTTTGACTCAGTCATGCCCGGAAACATTATTCACCAAAACTCTTGGGAAATAGTGTGAAGAATTTGTGTTAAGTTTATTTTTTCCACTAAAAGTCTTTGAAAGGTTTAGTTTTCACATTCTATGGCCAAATAAAACCAGATGAGTCATGAACTCACCACTTCAGAAGTGTGAGTAATACAAACACTTGACCCTGACAGTGTAGCAGAAATGGAGCAGTTCTCACACAGAGCAAACATTACCAAGTAAAGCACACAACCAGCACTGATAATTCCTGCTTCAGTTTCACAAAACACTAAAATGCAATAATTTTATTTTGTGCTGCAATTAAAAAATACTTTAACAAAGCTTTAAATTAACATGTAAACAAATGTAAATAAAACAATCTGCTGTGACACTTTAGGGTCTTTTCTGCAGCAGGTGATAGTGAGTTTGCCTGAGTCAGCTTGTTTCTTAGTGTGGGTATAGTACATCTCATGAAACACTGGACACATCTTAGAGACATTTTTAGAATTTTTAAGAATCTAATCCTTGCAAATGTGTCTGGAAATAATAAATTCTTGGATGCAACCACATTCAAGATAGTACCCACAGCTTCACATTAGCAAATGCAAGGCTACAGCTGTGTCAGTTTTGCAGATACTGAGCTGGGTGAAGCTGAGGCTATATACACACGTAGCTGGGTTTCTGTAAAACTGAATATCCTCCACCGCCTCTCTAGGAAAAAAATAAAATAATTTGGGTCCACACCACCTTGTTTTCAGTAAAAAAAAAAATCCAGCACATTGTGAAATACATTAATATGCATGCCAAGCCTGTAGGTGGCAGTAGTTTCCTAAATCATCGGCGTATTTGCGGAAAAACATTCCTTGGACGTGAAATAATTAGGTGGCAGGCAATACCTGTCTTTAACGTTGTCCTTTGCCTGTGGTCTTCTACATAGAGCAGTAGTTGTAAAAACAAGTGAGTGTGAACACAACTCGCATATTTGATGCCAGAGCATTTTGTTGCGAACAGTGATGTTGCAAAACCTAAAACCCTGTCCACAAACAAATGCTCACAATGGAGATTTTGCAAATCTCCACTTTGTTCTGAGTTTTTGAAAGAATTGTTTTTGGTGCCGTTTACCTTCACTTTAGTGTGGATAACAGGCCAAACTGTAGAAAAATCTCTTTGTTTTGTGGGATACCGGTTATGTGTGTACAGGGTCTGAGTGTCATTCACAGCATGTCCTCATGATCCTCAGATCATGCAAGATCCTGCAATTTTGCATTTCATCACATGTCAAATTATATTCTGAATATGATACAAAAAGCTGCCTGTAACACCATCATTTCTCACCGTAACATGAGTTTTGTTTCAAACCTTGGCACAACAGGCAACACCCAAAATGTTTGGTTTCAGAATGGATACACAAGAATTTAACCTGCTTTATACAGGAAGAGCACAAGACACGGACACAGCTTAAAAACAAATCAAAAGAGCTAAAAAGAAAACAAACCAGGTGAATGGGGAGTGTATTATATGTATGATTAACGCAATTCAATGACCTGCACAAAAGGTGTGGTTGTTTGCTTTGATACTCTCAGCAGCAGTGTATGCACCTGTCTGCAGTGATACAAAGACAGCATTCATTAGAAATGTAAGAGACAGTTAAACACAAAGGCGTCCTACTGTAATGCTGCAGCGTTTAGCAGTTTAAGCTGTTTACCACAAAATTCCCCCTCCAGTTTGTTTTGGTTCCTCCCTTCTAAATGTTCAGTTAGCGTTAGCATGTAGCACTCTTAGTTTACAATCATGTCCAAACAAGTCATTTAAGATACTTCTGCTGTCGTTTTCTCAGAGATATAGCTGCTCTCTTAAATCAATATCTCATTTCACACAGGCTGCTGGTTCCAACGCTGTCTGACAAATACCCTGCAGCAAGTGCTGATTCCAAGAAAAAAAAAAAAAGGAAAGCGGCTATTAACTTTGGCCATGGTACAGAGATAACTGGAGGGCAATGGTTACACAATCAGCGCCCTCACCAGATAAGGTCATTGTCCTAGATCAGGATCGGAAGTAAACCCTGAATGTTCCGTATGACAAACAACAGGAAGGAAATAATCAATTTGCTGCTTTTAATGAACAACTCTGTATCTGGCATCTTTGCCGGTGCAAAACTGCCACATGCTGGTTAAATATTACCTCTGTGATAGCACAGCTCTTAGGTAGCCATGAGCAGTCAGGCAAGTCAGCAGAAGAAAACCTAAAACAGCCAGTTTGTTTTTTTATTCCTGCTCTGAACCTGTCATCTTCAGCTAAGATTTAAAAAATGACCAAAAAAAGATAGAGTTCAATCACTTTATACAGGCTACTTATTAACACATTTTCTGGGATTTAAAACAAACTTAATTAAATTCTATTATAGTTTTACTCAGAAGCACTTTCTCAGTTTGTTTCTTTTATTACTTGATTTTTTTTACTTTTGTTTTCAGGTATAATTTTATTAAATTTTTACCTTAAAGCTACAATACCATCTAAAACATTTTTTTCCATGCTTCTTAACAATGCTGTAACATGGCTATGAATATATTGTGGCAATAATAAAAAAATTAATTAAATAGTTCTCTTGTATTTGTTTAAAAACCTCCGCCAATAACACGGCTTAGACCGAAACTAACGATTGGGCCATCCGGTTGTCGTTCTCACCAAACCTCCACGCTTCCCTGGGTTCTCCTCTCATTATGCTCGCGCACATTTTGCAACAGAACACCACTGGTGTTTAGCTCTCTCTCGTTTCCTCTGGCAATGAGGGTTTCTGGTCCTGGCAGAAGCGCCTGAGGGAAGATACCCGAGGGGAGGGTGAGTGTTCTGTGATCGTGTTTGCGTTCAAAACCTAGCTTGTTTGCAAATTCGCTATAGCAGCTTTAAAGACTGACTATAGCAGGGGTAGGGAACCCTGGTCCTGGAGAGCCGCTATCCAGCGCATTTTAGAGGTTTCCCTGCTTCAACACACCTGATTTTAATCAGCAGGTGATTAACATTCTTCTACAGAGCTTGATGAGCTGCTGAACAGGTGGTCTCCTTTAAAAAGCATCTAAAACTCACCTGTTCAGGCTGGCTTTTGAGTGACCTTTGGTTGATTCTTCTTTGCTACCTTCTCTTCATTCTGCTCTGTCTACCATTTCTGCCTTTCCCATGATCCACTGATTACCCTTTTCTTATTCATTTTCCTTTTGCCTTTTTTCACATCCTTTTTAATCACAATTTTTACTTTTCCCCTTTTTGACATTTTTAATCATCTTTTATTTTACTTTTGTTCTTGTGAAGCACCTCGTGATTTTTATCTTGAGAGGCGCTATAAAAAAGATTGTTTCTTCTTCTGAATCAGCTGTGTTGAGGCAGGGAAACCTAAAACGTGCTGAATAGCGACTCTCCAGGACCAGGGTTCCCTACCCCTGAACTATAGCATTGCCTAATTCAATTAAATAATATGAAAGTAGTCATTCACTCTAAACATGCAATCAGACCTGTTAACATGTCACCAGTGTTCAATTATTCTGTCAAATATCACAATATCTGCAGTGGTTTAAATCCTGATGCACAGGTTTTAGTTCTAAATAAGTGACTCTCAGCTATTATCACTCCAAATTTTGATGCAGTGGCCATCTTTATTTGGGTTCACTCCAAACACAGATTTATAAAACTGGAGATTACATTCTGGACGTTTAAAAATCTACCAACTGATTCATGAGCTGTTTTGGTTTCAGACACAATCAGAGTGGACTCCCTGCACTGTGTGGTGCTTAAACTGTGTCATAGTGAAAACACTCCGCTAATGCCAACTAAATTTTGATTCATCATCTGTGAAACTGCCTGATTCATTTTTGTGTTTGTGAAGGCCATTTAGCTGTAATAGTCATCTTGAATTGGGCTGACTCAAATGGTAAAATAAGTACTTGAATTTCTATTTTTACTTAAGTAAAAGTACAGATAAGGGGGTACAAAATGACTTAAGTAGAAGTTAGAATATAAATAATAACTAACATAAAATTAAAATGCAAATGAAAGTAATTTGTGACCCCAAATTCACACCGGGAGCATCTGCAGCAACTTACAGCAGCAGCACATCTTTGCATCAAGCCATCTCAGTCAATGATTTGATCCACACCGGCCAAGGCGCGGAACATTTCAGACGCATCCCAGCAGCGTCTTGCCGCAAAGCTGAAGATTGGATTGGCTTCTATTTTTGCCACAACACGCTTCTGGGACGCGTCAAGCTCCACATTTAACACAGGGCTAAACAGGAAATCACTCTCGGTATCAGTGAAAAACATCTGGTAAATTTCAAAATAAGAGTATTGCAGAGTTACGATTCCTTAACTGTGTAAACACTAAGTCTTTACCGGTGACCCAAATGGTGGCTTATCTGCATCCTGCATCTTTTGAGGAGAGCAACGATGTGTTTTCCATCGTGAATGAGACTTTAGTCCTGGAAGTGGAGAGTCACAACATTGTTTATGGCACCACATGTCCATTTTACAACCTCTGGACGAACTGACGAACTGATGCACCGTGCAGCATGCAAGTACACCGTGCTGCTGTCAAAAAGTACCACACATGTACCCGGTGTGAACTGGGAGTAACTCAAACTTTTTGAAAAATTTTGTGGAGTAGTAAGTACAGATTATTGCTTTAAAACGTTGTGGAGTAAAAGTAAATAGTAGGACTAAATAAAATACCTTAAATACAGATACATAAAAATTGTACTTAAGTACAGTAACTAAATACTTGTACTTCATTATATTCCAACAGTAGTTGACTTCATAGGTTGATCAGTAAATGTACATCTGCTGATAACTTTTGGAAAGTTTAATTAAAATCCATCTAGCAGGTTTATGAGATAGTGCGCTAACAGACAGATAAATAAATACCACAAACACACACAGGCAGAGAGACTGTTGCCCGCCTTCCATCAACTAACAACAGTGAAATAGTTCAGAGTAACATTATGCAATTCAAAACTGTTTACAACTATGGATGCAGAACTGATTAGAGTTTTAACTTGTTTTTAAAGGAGGTGCCGTCACTGGCTTTTTAGGAAAATGTTAGTGATCTAAACTATTTGATGCATTTTGCTAAAGAATAGTTGAATTTGATTGAGAAATAAACATTTAGGTCTGCTCTGATTGCCAATGCAGTTAACACAAAGCTTCACCATCAGCTAAATGAACCAGCCAGGAAGTACGTTAGAACTTTAAAAAAAAAGCTCCCTTTGACACCCTGAATCATTTGAAGTTGTGGAGAAGGAGCCTCATTACTGCCAGGGCCCACACGGGGGGTTTACTCCCAGACGCAGTTTAATTGCTGTAAAAAGGAAAAAGCTTGAAGGTTACGAGACACAGAATAGCTTTGGAGGAGACGGCCTGCTCTCCTTTTGCCCTGCGTCCCACGTCACTGGAGCCAGTGGAGTCATAAATGGCTGCTAACACTAACAGTAAAAGGATATAAAAAGACTCCCGGTTTCCTTTATGTGACCCATTCTCCTTTACTCGGGGGGTTTGCTGATGGAAGCTGGGGGTGTTTTGAATAACAGGGGGCTGATGGAGAATGTAGAAGAAGGATAAGCAGCATATATCCACTGGGAGAGTTACTTATGTCACATGATTAACAGTGGCAACATCTTTGAGTCTGAAAATGTACAGTTTAATAAAAAATGTAGCATTGATTCGATGGCCCCATGATCCAAAAGCAGGGTGCTGCTGTCTGATGATGTACCGCCATTATTAGAGACAAGAAGAAGTCACTGGCACATTTAGAGTTAATAAACTAAACTAATCAAAATGCAGTCTTTTACTATTAGATGAAATCAAATCAGAAATTAACAACAGACAGAAATTTACTCCTATTTCCAAAAGAGTAGAATTCAATCAACAGGTCTTTAAAATCTTAATAGACTTAATAAATAAATAAATAAATAAATAAATAAATAAATAAATAAATAAATAAATAAATAAATAAATAAATAAATAAATGTCTTTTTGCAGTTTTATTCACTTTAGAAACTACCACCAATAATAATGTTTGACTTTTTAATTTAAATATTTCCTTGTTTTTGGGCTTTTTTCTAAGTCAAGTTCTTTGAGCTTGATGGGATTGTCAGGATCTGGCTAGGACTGGACTGAACAGACACAAGCATGAGTTGGAATGTGGTGTGTTGTATGACCCAAGCACGGAGTGAACTGACACTGGGTTTGAACAGACACACAGTTAATATAGGAACCGTGGCGTGCAGCTCAAAGGGAAACGAGAGCGCGTGAGGTTCCAGAATAAAGGAAGGCGACTTACTGGTAGTCGGCAGGCTGGACCGGACGACTGACTGGACTGGACCTGGAAAACTCTGGACACGGTTATCCGAAAAGCTGAGTGAATCGGAATGCTAAAACGCCAAAACGATGACTAAGCCCCGAGCAATAATTCCGACTTCCTGAAATAGTCCGGGGCTAGTGATGTCGGTAGGAAGTCCAGTGCGGCGCATGATGGGTAGTGGAGTCCTGAGGCTGGTTAGGTCTGACTAGTGGGATGAAGGCTGGTTCTGGAGTACTGGGGCAGGTTTGGTTCTGAGGTGTAGGAGCTCTGGGGAGATTAGAACTGAGGAGGAGGTCGAGGAGCCAGGATTGTGACAAGGATATAGTTTATAAGATGTGCTCCATCATTAAAGTGTGCTAAACATCAGTGGGTTAAAGCTGAAGAAAACAGAATCCTTCATCCTCATAAACTACCGTGATAATGTTTTATGTTCAAATATGAACACAAATAAAAAACTCGAGTCTGAAAGTACTGGTGCAATAATTAAAATACAAAGTAGAATAGAATAGAATAGAATAGAATATACGTTATTGATCCCACAGTGGGGAAATTCACTTGTCACAGCAGCACCAACACTCTAAAGGATTGATGCATCTTAAAATTAAATATTTGTAGTATTATTATGACTTTAAACTTCATATATAGTCCAAAATATACAAGAAAGCTTCACTGATGCATCAAAACAAGAAGGTTGCAGGTTCAAATCAAGCAGTCTGTTCCTCATGGAGGCAGAATGTTCTCATGCATGCATGAGTTTTCTCTGGGTACACCGGGTTTCTCCCCCACAGGCATAAAACATGCATGTTGAGGTCAATTGGTGACTCTAAATTGTGCCAAGGTATGAATGACTGTGTAAACGATTGTCTCTGTGTGTCCCTGTGATGGAATGGAGACCTGTCCAGGGTGTCCCGTGGCATCAGCTTCCCATGATCCTAATGAGGAAAAAGCCATTAAGATAATAAGTGAGTGAGTTACAGAATCTAATAATGCCAGTTTTGGAATTTTTACTCTCCTTTGAAAAAAAAATGCAATATAACATAGTAGTGTTATATTTTAATAATGCCACAGTAGTGTTATATTTTGCATCAAATATCTATGCAGACTGGACATTAGCATTAGCTTTTTAACTCTGAAATTCTTGTTATACATAAATTGCATTGCAATGCCCGTAGACCACGTTTCATCGCAGCCAGATATGAAGATTCAAATTTAGTCATTTTTATTATTTAAATGTAATTTGCAAACAACAAAACCCCAAATTGCATCAGTGTTTAAATACGCCCAAACCTAACTGTGTGTAAATTTGGTCAAAAGACTTTTTTCCCTCAGTCACACTGTCATTGTGTGCAGTGGAAACTTTTCACTCCTGAGTTTGTCATTTGATCATGAACAGAAAATATTTCTTCTTATCTGAAAGTGAACACACCCAGAACTCTAAGCCTGCCTTTAGGTGCTGCTTAACGTAGCCCTGAAAATCGATATTCATCAGCTTTATAATTTAAAGGTAGTTTTCAAAGAGGGGCACTGCTTCTCCCTCTCCACCAGTAATGACCGTAATGCTTAGTTAACCCCTCCACCAGAGGTTACATACCCCTATGAAATTACCCTTAAGTCATCCAGGATGGCCATAGTTTCCTGTATTGTTGCTGCTAAATCAGGACTCCGTCTCCCCCATAAAGAGTGACAAAACTTTAGGATTTTCATCTTCCATAGCAAAAGATCTTCTTGAAAATGCATTAACCCTTAAACTTCTACACCAACAAAACAATGAACATTTTTTAGTTTTTCCTTTAATTATTCACTTGGAGCCATCAGAGTAACAATAAAATATAAATGAATAAATAAAACGAATGTTAATATTCAAGGCAATAATGTTTTATTTAAACTTCCCTTTATTTTTTAATTTATTGCTATTTATTATTTTCAGTTTAGTAGATTATTTTTTTCAGTTCAATGCATGACTGAAATATGCTCTATGATTGGCCAAAGACTTAGAGGGCTAATTCAGCATTATCACCTAAACTGATCAACGTTTGAAACTTTATCCATTAAATCACAACATCCTGTGCTTTTATTGACTTCAGGTTTCTGTCCTGCTTCTATTCTGATTACCTGCTGAGAAAAAAAAAGTGTGTGAAAGGATGAAATACTGCAATCCACATCCTCTGTGACCTTTCTTTGCACTTTATGGTCAGACTGTCCTTCTCACTTCAGCTCATTTCAGAGGCCCCAGGCCTGCTGGATGAACTCTGACCCCTGAACTCCTGTAGCCAACCCAGCTGAAGAGAAACCCAACACCGATGTCCTCCCATTCAGTTTTCGAGCTTTACTTTCATATCCTCTTCATAAGCTGCATCCCATTATCACTAATCCAGTGACCCGGTGGCAAAATGACCTGTTGTTCAGCTTTTTATAGTGAGTTGGGAGTCGGTGCTGATGACAGAAAACAACTGGTCAAAATTATTATTTTTTCTGAAAATATAATTTTCTAAGCCATAGGACAGACATTTTTGTCTCTGGGCAACTTTTAGAAAAACATTTAATAGATTTTTGGGTTAAATGTTCCACTTCCTAGTAAAAAAAACATAAAGCAATATCTGCAACCTAACCCATCAAAAAACTAATAAAATTTTTTTGTTGGAATATCTTCATAATGGTCCTTAAAGACTAAATTCACTCATTTTTTCAACACATCTGCAGTGGTCTCTAGTATAAATGAACGCCTTGTGAGTCGATCTCTGTGTGAAAAAAAGCTCTGGCGCTCCTGTTTCAGGAGGTAGAAGTTAGCCAAAGCAGAAGTGAGCAGCAGACGGCAGGATTTAGAGTCTCACGTCCTGATATTCAGACATCTCACCTCTGATTGGCTAACAGCAACACCACGCTACCACTGACTCTGTTTGCTCTGCAACGTTGATGTTTTATCTCCACAAATAACACAAGCCTGGAGGAGTTCTGCTGTGTTATGGAGTTGCTAATACTAACGGTTAGCTTCTACTAGCTGAGATGTGCTGTGCTCTCTACTGGATGCTAAATCAACAACAGCCTTCCTTGTCTTGAGCCAAGATGGGTGAGTCCATGAATGCTAATTTGACATTATGACATGCAATTGTCAGGCTTTTCTAATCCATGAGTTTCACACAGTTAAACACAGATTGACCGATCATATTTAAAAAAATAATAAGTAGTTTCACAGTGAACTTGGCCTTTAAAAACATTTAGCATGTGGCATATGGCATAATCGTATAAAAAGTGCAATATTCATTTTACAAATGTTCTTTTTGCAATTTAGCCAAAGATTTTCTTAATTATCTCTATTTGTCTGCAATTTCCTTTTATTTTATTTGCACTTTGGTCACCAACTCCTCTTAATTTGTTTCCATCATTTCCACATTTTTTTTAACTTGAAACAAAAAGGGTTTGAGTCCTAAACATCTGCTGTATTTAATGAAAAAGGGCCAAAGTATTTTTGCTATTAGAAAAAGGAAAGTTATTGAGCATATCTCCATCACCAAGTCCACACACAAAATGTATTTCTTTGCACAATTAAGAAAGGAAATCTCATTGGTAGTGGCCCAATAATGAGCTTTACTGGATGTTTTAATGGGATATGGATCATAAAACATCACAAAAAAAGAAACAAAGCCTAAATTAAAGTCAAAAGAAAGCGTTTCAACTGTATCTAAGCTGAAGGTGAACCAGTGCAGCAGAAAATAAAATCCATGTTAGTGTAATATAATCCATGTAATTAACCATATGGTTTAGCTCTCCCTTTTTGTCTCCTTCATATTCACACATGGCACACACCACCAAATTATTTTTCTAGGTTTTTTCTCCGTTTCTTTTAAAGTTTTTATAACACTTTTTTACGCTTTGCCACACATGAACTTTGGTTTAACAGCCTTTATGGTCAATATGTTTCCATTGCAATTTGTCTTTAGATCAAAGTGACATTGCTGTAACACGCAGAGGCTTGAAACGTCTAAAAGTCGGCTCCTCCTATTTATAGACTATTTCCTGACTCAAAACCTTCACTTACTTTAGTGTTTAGTTTTCTAAGATGACTACAATCCAAATTACAGTCATTCTAATAGGTTTTTAGATGAATTAAGACTTATTCACAATAATTGCATGATAGAAATATAGAGTAGCAACAGTGCTCTTTAGCAGGAAATGCTAAAGGGAAGCAACAGTATTTTTTTACCACAAATGCATGATCCTTGTATGTAACAGGATCACCAGACAGAAATTAAGCAACATGTTCTGTTAACAGATTTAATTTCAAAACAAAAGCTCCATCAAATATCAAGTTTCTGTCTATTCTCCTTTCAAATAAAAAAGTGAAGAAAACATTTTTGCTTGTGTTCTTTCTGCAACTTCTGCAAAAGAAATATCAACTAGAATAAAAGATAAAAAGAATCAACAGCTCATAAGCCTTTGAAATACAGCACAGTCAAAATAGAAGAATGAAAGGTATGCTGGAAAGTGTGAGAGGAGATGAGATTGTAAATGCAATGCAGAGCTGGAACGGCGAGAGGAATCTGTCTGTCATGATCAGGAAGTGGGAGTAAAGGGTTTGGGGGAGAGCTGTTGAGGTCTGAAGGGAGGAGGTGGAGGAGGATCGTAAGAAAAGAAGACACTAATTTAGGAGCACTTCCTGTATCAGTTTTACCACCCAGCTCCTGGAACCTTTGGTGCCAAGTTAAATAAAACTTAAAGCTGCTTCAGGAATTTGTGTTCAGCATAAGAAAAAGAAAAAAAAAACATCAAAAAACTGAAAAATAAAAATATTTGAATGTCAGCTAGAACTGGCAACTTAAGAATATAAGTTTATTTTATTTTTGAGTGTAGGTGTGTTGAGTCGTATGAGATATTAATGGATTAAGGGAATAGATTTTTATAGCACTTATCAAGGCACCCAAAGCACTTTACAGAGAATCCACAACCCATTCATACTAGTGCTAAACTACAACTTAGCTACAGTTGTTCTGAGGTATTCTGAAAGAGGCAAGGCTTCTATTTTGCAGTTTTGACCTCCACCAACATAAGCAAGTCAGGTTTAACCTCTTGCCCGAGGACACAACAGTAGAAATCCCTAGGAATGAGCTGGGACCAAACTGGCAACCCTTTGATTACTGGCTAACCAACCCCTATACCTCCTGAGCCACTGCTGTAGAACCTTAATATCAGTCTTGTATCTGCAGTCAGAATGATCTCAAAATAAACAAAACATAGAGGAGGTCTAAGTGAAACTAAAATAAAACTCACACATCTTGTAGCCATACTAAATGTCTATATTTGAATGTCTTAAAGTTCATGAAATCCTGCTTCCATGAGTCAATTTGTCACCTATCCCAGTAAAAACGGACCATGGAAGTGTGGCAAGGTGGAGAAACAAGGGCCCAGGCGGGATTTGATCCCCAGACTCCCAGGTGAGAGTCACACGCTAACCAGTGAGCCAAATGTATATCCCTGTGGCCAAGCAGCCAGGGCGCATTATGATCAATCGGGATCCAGTGACTAGATGCTCACACTGTCACAGAAGCAAAGACACATACGTTGTGGGCGTGGCTCGAATCTGTATTAGCCAGATTTTACAGAGGGACGTCCAAAATCAGTGCTGGTGATGGAAAAAAGGCAGCATTATGAAAAGTGATTGCATTTAGGACTTGCCACCCACCATAGTCATTATTCAAATTAGTGACAAACACATTTTGTTGAGTACTTTTGAAATTAAGTGCAAATCTATGAAAAAATTATTCTGACTTTGCTGCTGTTCATACAAAATCAGTTTGGAGAACTCTGGTTTTTGTTCATGCTAATATGAATACAAATATGGTGTATTTGTAGCTTGGCAAACCTTTCTATATATGTGAATAGATAGTCTGGCCACAACCCAGAGACACAGCTCAGTCATGGGGCAGAATCTACAGTTGTCCTTCAAATGGTCTCTGCACGCAACTGGACAGCACTAGAACCAATCAGAGGAACGAACAATGTGACGTATTCAACACTATGGAAATCAGTCAACAGGGAAGTCCGTCATACACCGTTGAAGAAGAAACAAATACATATATATATATTTTAAATAAAGAACTTAAAAACCTCTGTCTGACCTCTATCTGTTCACGTCTCAAAGAAAAGCTCAAGTCTAAATTGTCCAAAATAGATGCCAAAGTCATTTCAAACGAGCAGCATTTCTGAGCCGATGCCATCTTTGTAGTTTTTCTCTGTCACTGCTCTGGTGCTAAGCACACTCAACATCTCTCTACAATCATAGAGCGCTGTGATTGGCCGGACCTAAAATTGGTCAGGCGAATGGTAGACCAGCTGAGGCTACAATGGAGCGTGGCTAGACCGACCTGCAGAATAAACTCTTTTGATACGGCTGCAGTTTGTCAAGAGTTCTAGTGTATGTGGACATGTATGGAGAAAATATGAATCTAAAAAGGGGAAGATAAAGGATGTAGTCTGTGTGTGTGTGTGCGTGTGTGCGCATGTGTGTGTGTCCAGAACTATGCATCAAGAACTGAAAGCGCTTCTGGAAAGCTTCTCTCTCACCCTGTCAGAAATAAAAACCTTCCACATGGTGGCTAATTTCTTAAATTATCTCCATGTGAAATGGCTGCCAGATGACAACAACAGGAAATCAACCCTCACTGACAGAATTATCACTCATATAGAATTTCACCACCTTTAGGAACTCTCTAAAATTAGAGCTCAGACACCAACTGAGTGAAGTGCATTTTTACACAACAGGACCGCCAAGAATCAGGCACTTTAAGCCATTTGCTTCATAAATTCTGGTGTAACTTAATGCTGTTTTATTTAACCAGGAAGAAAATCCCATTGAGATTAAAGATCTCTTTTTCAAGGGAGACCTGGTCAAGAAAGGCAGCAGCGAGCATTACACAACATTACAGTTTCACAATTAAAAAACACAGGTTTAAACAATGTTGTTGATCCAGCAGGTGCAGTTTGAACATAGTAATCAAACCAATGATACCATGACTCAGCAATGCACACCAATCCAAGCCTTTTAATGCCACTGCATTTTTTTTATTGTAAATACTGAACAATGTGACCTTTCCTGTAACTCTGATACATAAGTTAAGGGACCTGTCTCACCTGTTATATATATCGGCATATATCAGTATTGGATATTAAATGAACAGAAGCAGTTTTGGCTTGCTTTTAGCACCCCCTAGAGTCCATTATTAAATCACTGTAATAATATTGAAACTGAAACTCTTCTCGCTGTGCGTTCGTCTTTTTAACACCTTAATCTAACTGCTGAAATGTCTCCTCAGCCTTCATTAGTGTCTACAGGAGCGTTTCATCACTAAATCAAACAGATCAGCTGTGTTCATGATCTAAAACATGCAGGAAACATGCTGGAAACACACTCCAGCATTAGCATGTCGGCTAGCTACTTCACTATTGACTAACAGAGTTCTTGGTAAATAATATGACCAAGATCCTGAGAGGAGGAGTCATGTGACCACAGGGAAAGGCTGTAGCGTAGGACCTTTAAGATTTAGAGATTTTATTGCATATACTGTGGCTGTTTTACACTTTTGACAATTCAGACTTTCATTGAAGATTAAACCTAGTAATGGTTTATATAAAAACTTATATAAATGTGTTGTTCCATCCACTCATTCATTTTTACCTCCTACAACTCTAAAATGACTCTTGCCTATGGGCTCATAATACATTTCTTCTTTATCTAACTAGTATAGATTCCTTTTCGACAATCTTCTTTCAGACTGTGTAAAACATTTTAGATTTAGAAATTCAGTCAAGCAAAACCATCTTCAGACTGAGCCATCTGTAGCATGTCAAGTCCAAACTGATTACAGTTCAGTTATCTGTAAGTGTAAAGGACAAGGCTGTTTGCTGAAAATAACTACTCCTAAAAACACCCCAGAAGAGGACAGGTGCTTTCGCCCACAAAATCTGGTGAAATGCCTGCACTGCAGGGTCGAGACCTTCTGCGGGTCAGAGCAATGTTTTTCAAACGCCCCTCCCAGCTGGAACAGGGTCTTTAGATTGGGCATTCACAGTTGCAGAGCCTGTCTGTGCAGCAGCTGTTTGGGATCAGATGCAAGAACCGCGTGTCCATGTAAGGCTCAACAAACCCTTTCGATTAGTCCCAGCAGAACCAAGACCACTGATGCATTCCAGCAACTTGATCTCATGTGATTTCATCACCAGTGGGGGGAGAACGACGTCAGAGTCGTCTTTAACATTACAACTCATGTACTGTGATACCAAAGATGGCATCAAGGGACTAAGTGACAGAAACAGTAAGAGTGATGTTTTTAGGGCAGCAGTAGCTCAGGAGGTAGAGCGGGTTGTCCACTAATCGGAAGGTTGCAGGTTCGATCCCGGCTCTGGCCAGAGAATGCTGCTGTGTGTCCTTGGGCAAGACACTTAACCCGCCTTGCCTGCTGGTGGTGGTCGGAGGGTCTGGTGGCGCCAGTGCTCGGCAGCCTCACCTCTGTCAGTGCGCCCCAGGGCAGCTGTGGCTACATCGTAGCTCATCCCCACCAGCGTGTGAATGGGTGAATGACTGATGTGTTGTGAAGCGCCTTGGGGGGTTGTAGAACCCTAAGAAGGCGCTATACAAATACAGGCCATTTACCATTACTAATAATAATAATTATTATTATTTATTTATTAAGAAGTTACTGGAACTGTGACATGTTGGGAATGTAATAATTGAAAAAGTCACAAATAGCTGGACTCTGGTTCAAAAATTTTCTTTGTTATTTTTGTGGTTTTTATTTAAGTTTCATAATAAATAAGCAGCCACCAAAAATGTCCCACATTTTCTAAAGCCACTCTGGCACAAAAATGCAAACATGAAAAAAATAAACACCAAACCTCTACACTTGGTGTGCAGCAAACACTACAAAACCACACACTATACACGACCCAATTTTGATAGAGAATCTTGTAATATCAATTTTTGCCTTTGAGTAAACAAACATGTTGGAGGAGGAGCATGCAGCGCGCTTCCATCACCTTGCCTTCTGATTGGCTACAACTCACATTCAACAAGCATTATGTACAGCACCTTAGGCCTCCTTGACTGGGAGCGGGAAGGGGATTTATAACTAAACAATTCAAAAGAACTGCTATGAAAGTTGTCAATTTGCGCTTTTTTAAGATGAAAGCTATCCACTTTGAACTGTGCTCAGAGTAGCTGTTAGCTAGGCGGTTCTGACGAATGTAAATGTTATTTCTCTAAGCAGAGGCTGTTCTGATACTTAGGTTAAGTTAAAACAACATAAAAAATTCAAAACTCCTTACTTTTTCATTCATGTTTGTTGTGGATAAAGTGCTATAAAACACATTGGACTGGATTCAAAAAAGTTTTTCATTTTTTTACTCATCTGAAATGACACTATATATTTTTGAGTTGATCAAATATCTGATATTGTAAAACATTTTGTATGAAGCCACCCTATAACATGACAACAGCTCTAAATCCTGCATAAGTGTGAAAAACAATATCAGCAGCTGACTCAAGTAAAACAATCTGACTTGTGAAAAACGACTCACATCAGCATTCAGTCTATGGATTCCTTTGCACTTTTGACACTGTGTTTATCTGTCTTCTTAGCAGCATGCACGGTTCAACCAGAACAGATGATTTATTACTGCAAACACCTGAAGCAGGCGGTGCCTCAAGCCCAATTTACTCATCTTCTCTCTGCTTCTGGCATTTTATTTTTTTTGCACTTGTTCTGTTTATCATTTAGACTTTGCTTATTCTATTTTCCAACTGATTTTAAAAAGGAAGAAATTACAGAAAAATGTCATCTGGTAAAAATAACAATAACATTGCTTAGATTTTCATTCTTTTTCTGGTATTTGACCTGCAAATGAGTTAATGTGTTTATTTCTAATCCTGACAATAGAGGTGCTGATTAAGACAGAGGAAAATTATTGAGATTTTAAAAAAATGTTAATAAGAAAGTAAAAGAGTAGAAAATGGGAGCACAACAACAGCAGAAGAGGGAAGAGAAGAGGAGAAATGGGAAACTTAAAGCACTTGAATGCCGAGCGCAGCTGCAGAATGGCATTTTGTTGGGATCTTTCAGCTCAACTCTGATTGGCCTGACACAGCTAATCCCTCCAGATGTTCGGCATTAACTGATGAGTGCGTGACTGTTTTGTGCAGGAGAAAGCGGAAAGAGGGTCTGAGGCCTCCATAGCTAGTGGGACCAGAGTAAACAGGGCCTCTCAGGGACCACTGTATGGATTTGAAGAGATTTAGAGAACAGAATGATCCGACATCCGTGAATTAGGTGGTGCTGGTTACAAAAGTCACCCCCAGTATCACATCATAATATCTGCATCTGTGTGTGTGTGTGTGTGTGTGTGTGTTTATTAGCTCAGCATAACTCTTTTTCCACCAAGGAGCAGTAACTGCACAGAGAATGGAAAATAAAGAAAATGTTTTTAGTGTCTTAAATCTATTCAGAACACTTGAGCAGTTTAAAGAGTCTCTACATAATAAACTTTTAAATTTGTGAACTTAATAAAATCTGATTTTTGAACACTTCCTCTAATATTTAGACATTCAATTAAACTTTAATTTAATTTCTGCTGGGAAATAAACTAGAAAATGATTAGACGTCTTACCCAGCTCTTATTACCAGGGATAAAAGACTGATGATTTGTGAATGCCCGAAGGGTTTTTAGAACCATTATTACAGTTGTGCAGTGGCTGTTTACCCCACTTGGCTGTGGCTGGTGATGATTAGTAAGGCCCAGTTAGCAAGGCAAGATAATTATGCTGATTTTTTACCTGGTTACCTTCAGACAATCTTAAGGATGGGGCTGATTACCATGAAGGCTCTAAAGATAATCTTAGTTAGCTCTACTGTGTGTGGTGTGTTAGGAGCACTCTGGTCTGCTTGGGAGCACATCGGGACCACTCCAGTCATAAATTTGGGCATTCAAATGTGTTGGAATCTCTTGGTTGGATTTTCAATGACAAACAAGTGTGCTGCCTGCTGAATGGGACCTGGGTAGTATAGTTTTTGCCATGCTGCGACACATCACACTCTGTAGGACAAATACTGGTATACCTATTTTTTATCGCCATGTGTGTCTCTCATACTTTGAAAATCATCTAACAATTTAAAATTCCTGCCGTGTGAGCCGGTCCTTAGAGAAACAACCAAAATCTCAGTTGCAGTTGCAATGAATTTATATACTCTTGCTTATGTCAAAATGACAAATAATTAGCAACATTTGCATAAATGTCATGAAAATGTTGATATGAATTAGCAGTTTGGTCACAAAGTGTTAATTTCTAGGCGATTTATTCTATTTTTATTTGCATTTTATTTGCAGCAGTCTCACGCCCAAAATGTCAGATTTTTGTTTTTGTCTTCAATTTGTGACAACTTAAGGCTGTTTCACACAGAATCTGGTGCGGAGCTGGTCCAGTTATTGTCATTCACACTGACTTTGGTTCATGAGCTAGAACTAACTGTGCGTCTTTACCACCCAGCTTCAGCACTTCCGTGTTGGGGTCTGACCCAAGTTAGTAAATTTAAGTCCTCAATCAGATTAGTGCCTGTTCTAGTTTCATTTTTAAGGATTTTTATGTTGTTACTAGATTATGAGTAATAGAAATGCTAAAAACACCCAATTATACATAGAAGTGAAATGCAAAAAAAAATAGAATACTGTGCAAAAGTCCATTTATTTCAGTAATTCAACTTAGAAGTAATTAGTAACTATAACTAATTATTTTTTTAAAGTAACTTTCCCAACACTGATGATGTTTGATTGTTGTGGAAGCCGTATAAAAACCGGACCGCATCCGTTTAGCATTTGGTGTTAAAGAGGCTTTAGCATCACATTTCATACTCATGGAAACTAAATGAAATGCAATCAATCTGACTAATTTCCGAAAATCTGCTATGGAAATGCGTGGCCCCTTCAGGGTTACCTTTAGTCTCTTGTTCCCTGCATCTGATTTTTCCGTTTGTTTACTTTCTTGTCAGGTGTGTTGTGGTTCAAAAATTTTCATGGGGTAAGTAGTAGCAGTTAAAATATAAAATTTCAGATAGAATTTTTGTAGCTGTTATAGATAAATGCATGACTGGATTTGCACAGCGCCCATTTTTGCCTTCTGTTGTCAGGCCACAGTCTTCCTATGGCTGCCATGACAGGCCTGCCTGCTTTTCTCGCACTGCAACAGAAGAGTAGAATGGAAGCAGCTGCTCCCGGGCCCCTCTGGGATCCATGCCGAAATGAAACTATCAAATGCCTCCGGACCGAGGACAGATTTCTTAATGTGTAAAAGCTGCACAGCGTTCACAGACATGTTTTGTCTGCGCTGCTGGACTTGTGAGTGCAAAGGATATGTTTTTTCCTCGTCTTCAAATTGATGTGAAGTTAAGAAGCAAACTAGATCTGAGAGGGGCGGTTTAACAGTTCTTCCAGGAAATCAAGTGGCTAAAACAAAACGAACGGGGAAAGCTGTTGATGTCTGATGGCAGGAGGGGTTGAAGAAAAGAGTGTTATGTGAGTTAAGGGACATGCGGGTCTGGGTCTTCATCTGAAATCCTGCCACAACTCTTCTATTAGCATGCTCAGCTGCGCCTCTGTTTTCTTCTTTATTCAAGCAACCTATGACAACCAACAAGGCACATGAGGCCATTGGAGAAAGAGCCTGTCAGAGGCCCATTGTGTCCTCAGCCCTCAACCTCCATGCCCCCACCCAGCCTTTGACTCTCAGCTGTTGAAGGGAGCCAGAGAAAAGCCAGAGGCATCATGGGAGCTGCAGAAGCACTTGTGGCATCGGGTGTGATTGACAAGACTCTGGCAAACAGAGTAAATTACCACTGAAGTATAAAAAGTAAGGGTTTGCTTTCCAGGAAAAAAAAAGTTTTGTTTGAAAACACATTAGTACATGTCTAGAAGTCAAAGTTAAAAAAAGATAGAAAAAAGGGTAAAATTGGAACGGTATGGCCCAAGTCACATGGTAGTTGAGTGGATATTTTTGCATAAAAAAATTCCCAACTCCTTTGACTTTGTTACACATTTACACATTATTGTTATAAATTAATGAAACAGCTGCCATCATATTTCAACGAGGATGGATGGAGGCTTTGAAAGCAACTCCAGGTTTTGGGAACTTGCTGAGCTTCACATAGAAACCATTGTCGGTGAACAGTGGCCATTTATAAAGAAATATTTTTCCATGTGCTGTCAGGTGGTCCACAGTGGCTCCCAAACAATCCCTTGTGATGAATTAAACGTGTCCCTCAGTGAATCAGAAAGAAACTGTCATGATGTGCATTGTTTTGAATCGCTGCTCATCCACAGGTTGCTCAGAACCATTCATCAATTCAACACCTTATGTATCCCAATGAAGTTTGGGAATAAACACACTATTGTTTTAAATGTTGACTCTATTGTTCATAAATCAACAGCACTGATTGTGTTTTCCTAAGTTAGTTTCACGTCACAATGAAAATGCATCATTTGTTAATGATTGGTTAAAATGTTGTATTTTTTACAGCTTAAACATATTTTCATGTAGTAATTTATTTACCAAAATAATGTTGCATTCAAGATGAGGAACTCTTACATACGGCAGCGTAGAGCTGCCACCCACACAAAATAAAATTGGAGCGATATCACGTTATAACATATTAACTTTATTGTTCTAACAATATAACTTTCACGTTTGTACAATATACTATCACGTTTGTACAATATACTATCACGTTTGTACAATATACTATCATGTTCTAACAATATAATTATCACATTTTTACAATATTCTATCACGTTTGTACAATATGTAATAGTATATTGTAAAAACGTGATAGTATATTGTAAAAACGTGATTATTATTTTGTTAGAACATGATAGTATATTGTAAAAACTTGATAGTATATTGTAAAAACGTGATAGTATATCGTACAAAAGTGATAATTATATTGTTAGAACAATAAAGTTAATATGTTATAACGTGGTATCGCTCCAATTTATTTTTGTGTGGGTGGCAGCTCTACGCTGCCGTACTCACAGGCATTTGGTTTTTTATTTTTATTTTTCAGTAAATTTGTCCGGGGTCTCTGGTATGAATGGATGTCTTGAGTCATTTTCTGTGGAAAAAAAGCTCTGGTGCTCCTGTTTCAGGAAGTAGAAGTTGTGTGTGTGTGTGTGTGTGTGTGTGGGGGGGGGGGGGGGGGGGGGGGGGGGTAGTTAGCAGTAGCTCAGGAGGTAGAATGGGTTGTGTAGTTGTTGCTTGATCCCGGCTCCGGCCAGAGAATGCTGCTGTTGTGTCCTTGGGCAAGACACTTAACCCACCTTGCCTGGTGGTGGTGGTTGGAGGGGCCGGTGGCGCAAGTGTACGGCAGCCTCGCTTCTGTCAGTGTGCCCCAGGGTAGCTGTAGCTACATTGTAGCTCATCATCACCAGCGTGTGAATGTGTGTGTGAATGGGTGGATGACTGATTGTGTTGTGAAGCGCATTGGGGGGTAGAACCCTAGATGTTCCTATATAAATACAGGCCATTTACCATGATATTCAAACAGCTCGTCTCTGATTGGCTAACAGCAACATGACTCTTCCACTGCCTCCATTCACTCTTCTTTCTTGGGCAAAAAAATCCAATGTGCTGCATCATCTTCACAAATATCACAACCCTGAAGGAGTTCTGCTGTGTTGTGGAGTTGCTAATGCTAACGGTTAGCTTCACAGATATTTATTGTGAATTGGAATTGACAATGGAAAATATACCCACGTTTTTTTGTCCAGTTCGTTTTTTAGTTTTGTTTTCTATACTTGTGAGTACCAAAGTCATTTGCCTCCAGGAATCAAAATTGTTTGTTACCAGAAAACAAAGCAGGAACTAATTTGCCATTGGAGAGTATATTTTGCACAGATATATTGCTTGTATCGTTTCAAACATAAAACAGTGAAGTAGTATGAGTTACATACAAGCAGTGCCTTCGTGAAGCTTTTTAAAGTCAAATGCACTTTAACAGCAAACAGCTCCTACAGGAGAATGGCCAACTAAACAAACCACTCACATGTAATAATTATCATAGTACCAATAAAACATTTGCAGCATTTTTCCTAACAAAATTATAAGGTGCAAAATGCAGAATCTGCTTCTTCTTCTCTGACCTGTGATGTTTGATCAAAACGAAAGCCTGTATTTATCTGCTCACCTCCTCTTGCTCTCTTTTAAACTCAGAACATTTACAGGTCTTGTCATGCAGCTTGTCCCTCTATTGCTAACTTAGTAAATAAAGAATCCTGTTGTGGATTCCCTCAGCGAAGCTCCCCAGTAATCAGCCTCTTCCTTCAGGCTCTGCTGATGCATTTCCTACTTTGGAAAGAAAACGCAGAAGGAGAAAAACTCCTCCATAACAACGGCAGCAACAAAGATACTCTCCAACATGTCCCATCAGATGCTTTTAAATTCTCTCTCTGCCATGTGGATACAGAACTGGATCTAGATTTAAGACAATTACAGATGGACAAGTGTATTATTTTAATCAACTGGACACAAAACACAACAAGCAGATCTTCATAGATTGTAACTAATCACTAAACGGCCTACCCATTCAGCTATTTTAAAAACCAAAAATCCAAAAGATGCATGAAGTTTTAAAGAAATACATAGAACATCTGCACTCAGAAGCAAGAACACACAAGCTGGTGTTAAAATCAGTTTTTTCCCCAACCCTAAATATTCAGAGGAATGAAGAATGCACTTAACAAAAAAAAAAAAGAGAGACATTGTTAGCCATGCTATTTATTTTTCCCCTACAACATAAATGCACAGTTTGAAAAGGTCTGTTTTCTCTTCATTCCACAAGAGAAACATTATCATCTTCTGAACATGACTTTTAGTAAGGGTGCAGTAACTCAAACCACACTTTGAAACCCACTTAATTACTTTAAAGACATATTTGGCCATTTTGATTTGTTATTTCTGCATTAAAATAATAAAAATAATACCTTTATTACTCAAATTCTGAATGGCCTCATTTCAGAGGGAACACTACAGGACTGATGAGCTAACTGCTAGTACAACCAACCATATAGCATCACAGCCATCTTCAAAATGCTCCAAACTCTAACCTAAACCTATTTTACAAATCTTTACACAGCCATAATTTTTGTTTTGTTTGTATTTCAGCAGAATTAATCAGTAATTCCTGCTGTTTGTGATCCCTGGAAACAAGGGAATTGCTGCTTTTGCTGTTGCTTGTAAATAACCACAGAATTTTTGCATAACTATAGAGCCACATTGATGACAGTTTATAAAATAATGTCACTACATTTGTATTAAAAAATTGGATCAATCAAAGAAGCTTCCATGGTCGTTGCTGTGCTCAAAATAGCTGTGTACTTCATATCTCTAGAGCAGGGGTGCACAATCCTGGTCCTGGAGGGCCGGTATCCAGCATGTTTTAGTTTTAACTCTGCTTCAACACTCCTGATTTCAATCAATGGGTGATTAACAGGCTTCTGCAGAGCCTGATGAGCTGCTGCACAGGTGATTCATCCACTGAATACAGTGTGTTGGAGCAGAGAAACCACTAAAACATGCTGGATACCGGCCCTCCAGGACCAGGATTGGGCACCCCTGCTCTAGAGGCTTCACACTTTTACATAGAAACATCTCAACATGGCCCAAAGAAACCTCTTTAAAGACCAAGTTCACTCAGTTTTTCAACATATTTGCAGTGGTCTCTAGTATACAGTATATGAATACCTTGTGAGTTGATCTATGTGGAAAAAAAGCTCCTTCCTGTTTCAGAAGTGAGCCAGAGCAGAGGGGAGCAGAACTGTCTTATTTCCTGATATTTGGACATCTCTCCTCTGATTGGCTAACAACACAACTCTACCACTGACTCTGTTTGCTCTGCAACATTGATGTTTTATCTCCACAAATAACACAAGCCTGGAGGAGTTCTGTTGTGTTATGGAGTTGCTAATGCTAACGGTTAGCTTCTACTAGTCGAGATGCTCACTGCTCACTCCTGGATGCTAAATCAACAACAGCCTTCCCTATCATGAGCCAAGATGGGTGAGTCCATAAATGCTATTTTTCTATGTGATGTGAAACTGACTGGTTTTTCTAATTCGAGCGTTTCACCATTTATTTCCTATCAGCAGCTAATACAGGAAATGGGGTAGAAAACTATTTTCACGTTCAGCCTGCATGTTAAACTCAGACTGACCGATCATATTTAAAAAATAACAAGTAAAAAACGGTTTCTCAGTGAACTTGGCCTTCAGCGTCATAATACTCCAATAAATTCCCTCAAATGCATGACTTTATGCTGATGTAAAAATGAAACCATGTCTCCTTTAATTTTACAAGAGCTGTACTTTGTAGACTTCAGTTTCTAAAGCACAATAACAAATTATTTTCCTCACTAGAAGTTAGGTCCTTCATCCAAAACAAGCCACACGGTTTTTGGATTGAAATGTGGCGTTAACTCCTGCTTTGGAAGTCCAAAGCTGTTCCAACCCTCATGCTGGATGTTTGTATCAGAAAACGACTTGGACCCTGTTAAGGGGTTTCGTTGCAGCCTCTTGATGATTTTAATGCTCAATTTAACTCTTACATCATTAGCTGGAGCCAGACAAAGTTTAAAAGTTGAAATGGAAGTTGAGCAACAGGCTCTGTATTTCATTCATTTGACAAGCTGATAAAATGCCAGTGGGTATGCACTTGGCTGACAAACAACACTCGTTACTTTACAACTGCATTAATTAACCCTGGCCACAACAGAGGCCAATCCCAGCCCACAATAGAGGAGCCATTTGCTGCAAAAAGTCTACAATGTGAAGCACCATCAACACCTCCCAAAGCGTAACCCCCAACTAAGAACTAAATAACATGGCTGTCGTTTCTCCCAGCAGAGCCAAACATGCTGGTTTTGGACAGGGTTCAACCAGGTTTATACTCTGCAGAAGAAAACAAAAATCTCCATTTACAGTTTCTGACAACCAGCGGTTTGTTTTTGCTCCATGTGAAGTAAAAGCTCTGATCAGGAATCTGTCACCTTAATCTTCAACACCCTGCAAGTTTCAGGGCTCGTCTAACTGGCTTCTAATGGAGACACGTGCAACTCTGGAGTAATGGAACCAGTTCAGCCGACAAGAGAGAGATGTCTTTGTCCATCCATCACTCACTCACACCCCAAGTGTAAAACACATTAAACTGACTTTATATAATGTGCTTTAGTTTCACAGAAACTGGTTTCCATATTGATGATGTGGTGTCCATTTCTCACTGCTTTAGCTTTCAGAAATCTGACCAGAAACCAAGAAAATAGCATCAAATAGAAAACTCTTTATTAAAACTATCTGCTTTGTTTTAGACTTTCTCTGTATATTGTATCTGTAGAATCAGAAGGGTTTTATTGCCATATGTGCAAGAAATCACAACATTAAGAAATTGCTGTGGTACTTTGTGCAATAAAAATAAGAGATAAGCAAAAATAAGAAATAAGCACAACAAAATAATAATAGTATAGGGAGGCAATAATTAGAGAAACAGCTACTATATACAAGACAGTGAGTGTAAAACCTAATCGAGGTCAGACACATTCAGACGCAGATTTTACCAGAAAAACGTTAAATGTGGTTTGTGTTTATACTTTAACACAGAACAATCCTATGAAGCATTTGGGTGTAGGAACAGTGTGATTACACAGCAGCACCTGTACAGGCTGTTTGATGAAGAGCAAGTCAACAGCTCCGGTAACTAAGTGCTGTTGACAGTTCAGTGAGGAGCAGCTTTCACGGCTCTTTCAACAAGGCTCCTGTCACGATGCTGATGACCTCAGTGACACAACTTACTGTGCAAACACACTGACTGACTGAATTCTGCATAAACACATCAAGGTACAAACATACTAGCTTTAATATGATGTTGTTTCTGTTTAAAGTGATTGGGGGTAATTTGTAAATTGCTGTACCTGAAAGCTCATGTCAAATTTGTATTTTATATGAAGCTGATTCAGATCATTTTTTAAGTTCATTTACTTGTGAGGGTCAAATCCAGGGGTCTTCCAATAAAACTCACACTAGGACATATTATACAATATATGGTTATTATAACAACGCAGAATGGGCCATCCTTATTAATGTGGCTGGAAGAAGTGGCTGCTATACAGTAAGACGGGTGCTGGTGATGTAACCCCTGGACTTGGTGTTGGCTATCTGAGGTGAAGCTGAGCTGAAATGTACTAGCACAACTTTGTTTGCTTTTAGGACTTTAACCCTCAAACTTCCACCCGAAGAAAAAAAAGAAAAACTATGAAAAGTATTTTTGCAATTTTTAGAGAAGTAACAGTAATAGTACCGTAGGGTAAAAAACAGAAACGAAAAACAATAAAATAAATAAAAATACTGCCACCTCCACCAGTTATTATTATAATGTTTAACTTTTTTATTGAAACATCTTTATTTCTTTAAAAACATATTGTGTTTGTTTTTCTTGTTAGATTTAGTTTATTTTTAAAGGTGCAATTAGTAAGAATTTTACAGTGAAATACTCATAAACAATCACTACACGCCTCACTTCCTGTTTGGCTCATGTAATTTCTTTAACTTGAGCAGTAGCTCAGGAGGTAGAGTGGGTTGCCCAGTAATCGGGTTGTAGGCTCAACGCCGGCTACCAGCAGAGAATGCTGCTGTTGTGTCTTTCGGCAAGACACTTACCCCACATTGCCTGCTGGTGGTGGTCAGAGGGACTGGTGGCACCTGTGTACG
>SSNS01000328.1:682277-721499 GCA_006937985.1 Aphyosemion australe
GCAGCCTTGCCTGTCAGTGTGCCCCAGGGCAGCTGTGGCTACACTGTAGCTCATCCCCACCAGTGTGTGAATGTGTGGATGACTGATTGTGTTGTGAAGCGCCTTGGGGGGTTGTAGAACCCTAAAAGGTGCTATACAAATACAGGCCATTTATATTGAATGTTACATAGAAACAGATTTTCTCATCTGGCTGGGGGGTTGTCAGTTATTCTCCCTTTTAGAAGGCTGAAAAGGGACGTAGTCATAAGGAGCCTAAAGCCTGTATCACACCGAATGTGTTACGAATGTGGTCCGGTTTCCGTACGGCTTCCGGATGGAGTGTCATTCATACTAGTGATGGACTTATGAGTCTTTGAATGGAGCCGTTCATGCGAGACCATGTTTTTACCTTTAAAGAGCTTCTGATGGAGACCACAGAAACTCCACAGCTCGGTGAGTTTATGCATACTTCATGTTAGAGATGCTCAATTGCATTTTTCTTGCTAAAAGCGCCCGCAAACCTCTGTTAGCTTCGGTTTGCTCAGTTAGCATAGCTAGGAGCAATGGCACACTCAGATCCTCATAGTTCTGCTCTCAGCTCCACCTCTTTGCCCATTTTTGGATTGCCTGGGCGTGACGAGACACGGCCAAGATGGCAGTGATTGGAACTCGGAGCTCGTTGGGCTTCAAATAAGCCCTTTCAGAAAGCTATGGATGACGTCACGGAGGGTTTGTCCAGTATTTTAACAGTCAATGGTGCTACATATTGCTGCAGCTGGTAAATTGTGTTATTGTACAAACCAAATGAAAACAATTATGTGAACATCAGGTTGAATATCTTGCCCAAGAACATTTAAATCTACCATGCCATGGTATGGTATTTCAATATGTGGTGGGGAAGCTGGAATCAGACCTTCATCCAACTGGAATGTGACCGTTTTTTCCACTGATCCACAGCTGCCCCAGAATGTGTAACAAACATTCCTGGGTGAGGTAAATCTTAACTGTATTCTGTATTTTCAGATTTGTAACCTCTCTCTTTAAAGGGTCCATGTCCCTGTTATAGTAGGCACTTCAGAGTCTCTAATCAAATTTAAAAATATTACAGCCGGTGGTAATCTAATTCCACGGAGAGCACCATTTGTCAGACATTTCTGGTTGGTGAAGTGCTCTCTGCTTCCCTCCGACTGTAATACTCTCCACATACACATGCAGTCCCATTCTCTTTCCATCTTGGAATTTATCATTTATCTTTAGTGGTGGTGACACAATGAAAACAGGAACATGCTGTGCAGCCTGACACACACAGCAAGGGTGCCCAGCCAGTATGTTGGGAAAGGTACTTTATTGAATCAAGTAGCTGCGTTTGTTCCTAAACCAATATTGCAAGAATATAAAGAGGTCAAGGGACTGCAGGCGCACACAAAAGGCTGCTGTGGAGGCAGAAAAGCCTGCAGGCAGCGCTCTGTGAAAGCATAGCATTTAGTTTGGGTCAAAAGA
Organism: Aphyosemion australe; assembly: GCA_006937985.1. NCBI lineage: Eukaryota > Metazoa > Chordata > Actinopteri > Cyprinodontiformes > Nothobranchiidae > Aphyosemion > Aphyosemion australe. The sequence goes on from SSNS01000328.1 coordinate 683,757, forward strand.
AAACCCCTGATCTGGAAATAACAGAGCATTCCGGAAGAAGACGGGCGACCCACCCAGCCTCCCAGCTAGCTTCAACCTGTCTGTCTCTCTGACTGCTTGTCTAACTTTCTCTGCTTTGAATTATTTGTGTTACAACCTGCTGCTTCTGTCCATCATTCTTACATACCAAACTGTTGTACATTAGATTTGATTGACGTGAGTTTATGAAGGACATTTTCAGCATGGGAATTTGCCAAAGTTTAATGTTAAAATTGCAATTCCAGCTACATTTGTCTGTACGACAATTTATTAATCATGGAAATAATGTTTCTCCTGCATGATTAAAAAAATAAAAAATAAAATATATATATATATATATATATATATATATATATATATATATATATATATATATATATATATATATATATATATATATATATATTTATTAAATACGGAAGAGGTTCATGTTCAGTAGTACATTTTAAGCATGATTTTAGTGAAGGGCTTTGTTGTACTACAAGCTGTTAGAGGATGTTTAAAAAGTTATAAAAGGTTCATTTAACTTGCTATGTTTTTTCTTTTTAGCATACTTAACATTAAAACAACAGGCTACTCTTTGGTATTTGAACATATAATGATGCTCTTAACAAAAAGTCTGTTTCTTCTTTGTGTGTTTTGGTCTGGTCATGCTTGTTTTTTGTATTGTGTGTGCTATAGAATCTACAGTAAGATAATTGTTTAATTTATCTTTAATACATTTTCCACATTCTTTGTTTTAAGTCTTCCACAAACAGATGAATATATTAAGCTTCATTTTACTTTCATTTATGTAGTTTCTTGTTGTCTGCTTTTCTAAGGTCCAGTATTGGTATTTTCCGCTTCAGAAGTTTAAATTAAATAGAATTTTACCTAATTTCACACAAGAATTAACCTAAAAAGGGCTGATTTGGAAATTCTTCTTTGCACTATAGAGATTACACCAATTATGGGTTCATTTTCACTGAAAGGAGACAGCATGTTGAATAAAACATAAAATCACCATGAATTAGACCTTGTACACACGTAGCCGGCTATCCCACAAAATGAAGATGTTTTTCTACGGTATTGCCTAGTTAACCTATATGCCGCCAAAAACCTCTCACCAAGGTGCAATTTGCAAATACTCACTTGCATGTAGAAGACCAAAGGCGAAGGATGACGTTAAGAGCGATTATTGCCCGCCACCTTGTTTTGCCACATCCAAGGAAGGTTTTTCGCCAAAGGCGCAGATGCTTTAAGGAACTACAGCTGCCTACAGGCTTGGTATGCCTATGAATGTGCTTCCTAAGGAACTGGACCTTATTGCTGAAAGCGAGGTGGTATGGACCCAAGTTTTTTATCCTAGATGGGTTGGGGAGGATATTTGGTTTTACAAAAACCCGACTACGTGTGTACATGGCCTTAGTCTCGTTATTCTTGCTTCAACCATTTCTAACAGAAGTTCCAAAGTTTTTACTAGTGATGTGATGTTCACGAACAAATCAAATCTTTTGAAGGGCTCTTCAATGTGAACAATGAGAGCCGAGTTCTTGTAGAGAACCGTTCATCATGTTTTCCAGTAACGTCCCTCCTCCAAAGACATCGACGGAGCGCTCAACACCCCCCACCCCGACGAAAATCCACAGAGGTCGCTCCACTTAGTTCAAAAGAGCCAGTCGTTTGAGGTAAACGGCTCTCAAATGAACGGCTCCCTTCAAATAGTCCTAAGTCCCATCACTAGTTTTTACTCCTGTTCCTGTTTGGTTTGTGTCTGGTTAATGCTCTTTCGTCAGCACCCCCAAATCTGAGGCCATGGTTGTGTCAGAAGGGAATAGATTGGCAACTTTGAGTCAGAGTTGAGGTCCTACCTAAAGTTGAGGAGTTGAAGTAACTAAAAGTCTTGTTCTGTTATTAGGAACCAGACAGCAGAAACAAGAATCTTGACACACTGACTTTAAAATGTTCGTCTTAAACGTGTTTAGATTAAACGTGTCAAAAATCGTCATTTCCTTCATTTATCGGCCCAAAAACACAACTTTTTCAGGAAGCACACGGATAAAAAATGTTAATATTGTAAATATATTTAAAAGTAGCCTCATAGCTCATATTTCTAATAGTTTACTTTCTTCATAAGCGGCTATGATGAGCGATGCACATTCCCTCAACATGCAAATGTTCTTCTCGGCACACAGGTCTGATGAAAAGACAAAGCACTGATGCTGCATGCCAGTGGGACCAATATGGCTGCAGACCTGGAGACCACAGCAGCACTGTTACTTCTTAGCTCTTGTAAGAAAGGCAGAAATGTGCATTTTGAGCATAATTTTCATCCAGTCAACGAAAATTCTCACACGCCTCGTCATGTTTTAGTGATCAAAGAGCTATTTTTAGCACGTGAGCGTCTCGTTTTTGTTATGAGAAAAAAGGCCATCAATGAAATAATTTAGTCATCTTTGACAAAAACACTGATTCCGGCATGTGGTCAGGATGCCCCCAAAGGAAGTGCTTTCGGGGAATTCTGAGCACATTCTGGGAATAGACTTCTGAACTGGGTCATGTGTTGAACTACAGATTCTCACTATTTTCCTAGGTAACTATTAAGCTCCTCTGCATACCTTTTTGTTGTATGTAAAATGCTTTTTCTTTGATGTTAATGACAGGAAGGAATTGCTTTATTCTTTCAGCTGGGGCCTTCCACCAAGCACCACTCGTAGTGTTTTCCTCAAAGTGGCATCCAGCACGTGAACTTAACAGAACTCTGAGCAACCACCAACAGGCACAAACATGCATCAGCACGTGTTTCATGAACTTTCTATGTGCATTACGCAAGAGCCAGGAGATGAGATCCAGGCAAAGTAGACTATTTGACTTTTGATGAACCCAAAAATGAGTTTTGACACTTTTAGTGTTACCAGCGCATAAATGCAGACGTTTAGTCAAAAATATCAAGGTGCTGCTTGTGACTACACCTCTGTAATTTTTCCATCTATACTCTGTGAACAAAAGGAGGATAATTAATGATTTGATCTCAGAGAGATGGTCCCACATCACACAGTATGAGATAAATTTGGAGACGGAAGGCTGAAGGGCAAAACATGTGGGTTTCCCCTTGTTCAGTGCTATCAGAGGGGCAGAGCATCAAAGCCCCAGAGTCAGGCTGTTATCTCGACCTCACGAAGAGCTGTTGTAGATAAAAGAGGAAGTAGTTAAAGTGGTCTGAGGCCACTGAGTTACACCTCAAAATACAGCACACTTACAACAAAGCCCAGGTGAATAGACTGGTGTGAACTTGTGAAGAATCAGCAGAAAATCTCATAGGCCTACTCACCTCTGGTCTTCTGGTGGAGTATAGGGGTTAACGAACACCATGCTGATTTGCTGCTAAGCTTCTTTTGCGTGCAAAGATTTGAAGCCTGATTTCCTTTTGTGTACAACGAGCACCTGCTTCAACCCTCATCTGCCAAAAGAAGGTGGTTGTGTCATCCTACCTGGCATTTAAGACAAAACACTGTAATATTTTAAACCCAGAAACATTAATTTAGGCCATTTGAAAATAATTATTTTGGTCATGCTTACTGTATTTAGTGTGTGTACAAGTCTGCTTTCCAGCAAAAGTTAGTGAGGGTTTGTGGTCCTAGTTTATCTTAAAATTTAAAGCAAAAATTTTGGTTAATAAAAATAGATTGGTGTATTTAACATTTTCCATGATTAAAAGGAATTTAATTTCTGTTTTTTATATTAGGTCTGAGATAAGTAAGTATAGTAGGTATTTGAGGCATTTAAAGACTTTAATGAGTTATTCAGGAATGTTAGAACAAATACAAGTCCAATGCTAAATTTATAATTAAAATAAATAAAAGCTTACCTCCTTTGTGCAGTTGCTGAAATTCTCCCTTTAAGCAAAATGAAAAAGTGAAAGTAGGAGATACGTTTGGATGATTATTTTGCTGAAGATAAAGTGCTGTATTACTTCTCTCAGCAGATTCTTACAGAACAATGTGTGATTGCCAGTTCCTGCCAGGAAAATTAAATGGGAGACACATATTTAAACATGAAAATAAACCTATTTAAAATGGTCTGACACCTAATCTACTACAATATTGACTAAGTCAACATTTTGACCTTTTATGGTTTTGTTTTCATTGCAAGTTTACCAAAAAAAAACACCATTCAGTTCATACAGATAAAATAAATGTAAAATATTTATGGTTTGATCCTCGAATTCCTAAGTGCTTTTTATATGTTGTATGCTAATTTCCATCAAATTCTTTGTTTTTAAACCAGGTTTATTCAATCTTGTGAGGATTTTAAATTAAAATAGATTTTAAAGCAACTCTAAAGAGTTTTTAACACTTGAAACTATTGCTTTCAAACTTGTTTCTGTGGTTCTTGAGCCATAAACTTGAACAACTTCACATGAATGCACAGATCTCTGTAGCCCTCTGCTGACCAGAATCTGCACTTAACAGTTTTGTGGTTTGGGTAGGTGTTAGCTCGTTGTTAGCGCTAGCTACAGACTGTGGCAAAGTTCTTTACAACAATTATAATTCTGCTTTCAACCAGTAGGAGGAGAAAATGGGACACTTATTAAATGTTGCTTTTAAAAAAGTTTGACTCTTTTTGATGGGTGACATTTGTAAACAAATTTAAATGAGCCAAAGAAGCTTCTTGATGCCAAATAATATTTCTAAGATTGAATATTCCTGAATTCAATTATATATTAGCCTGTATGTTAAGGTATGCATGCTTTTGACTTATCAGCATGTTTATAAGATGAAAAATAAATGAACCCTAAGTAGAGACAAAGGTGAATAAACATAACTTCAGTGAAATTTAAAAATGTACAACAGAGAAGCTGAGAAAGGGCTATTTATGTGCTGAAAAGCTGATTACAGACTGAAAACAGGTGAGCTGATGTGTAGATGCAGGTCAGAGGGCGGAAATAATTAAACACAAGAAAAAAAGACTTGAATACCAACATTTACAGCTAATGCTCAAATGATGGCTAAAATTACATAACACAAACAAAAATGGCAGAATAAATTAAATAGAAGCAATCAAATCCTGTTCAAAAGATCAAATGTTTACAGCTAAGTGTATAAAAAGAGAGAAAAGGTTTGAATTTTGCATGCATCTGTTTTCTCATTTGTTGCAAATATTGTTACAAGAAAATTTTCCACATAAAAAGTGTTAGAACTGTTGATATTTTGGAATCTTAGCAAGTGTCCACGTCTATATAAGCATGTAATGTGTCATTACTGATACTGCATAGCTGTTGTATTTGGAGTCACAGGTTAGGGTAGAGCAGGAGTCTGCAACCGTTACAATCCAAAGAGCCATTTCCCCCCTCAGCTCATCAGAATAAAAGCTGTTTAGAGCCACAGCTGTTATAGAAGCTTTTGAAAAAAGACAGTTTGAAATTTTTGAAAAATATCTACAAAAGAGGATTAGGGCAACTTTAAAAAGTATACATTTTTTTCTCAGAATTCTGAGATGAAAGTCTGAAATGCTTTTTTCCTTTTCCTTAAATATTACTATAAGATATTTATTATTTTCAAAAAAACATAGTTTTGTTTCTATCATTATGTTTTAAGATAAAAAAAATAAATTAAACTTTTGCAAAAGTTCCTTTTTTAAAGGAATGTTGACATTTGTGGAAAATGATGTAAAAACACAAATGGATCTAAAATGTTACTGGTATTTTGGTGTCATTTTGTTGTGGAAATTTCATAAAAAAATTGAAAAGCTTCTTAAAACTGCATCTATATTTAAAACATGAGTTAATGTTTATTAAGAGCCATTGTATAAAGTCCAAAGAGCCACTTGTGGCTCCAGAGCCACAGCTTGCAGTCCCCTGAGTTAGCGTGTAGGGACTATGACCTCATTCTTTTTAAAAGGTTGCATTTTAGCTGTCAGCATCTTGTGCACCTCTACTAGCACAAAATAAAAATGCCTCCCTTGAAAGTTATTTATTTTCTTTCTCAAATAACACCCAGAGTTCATTAGATTGAGTACACTGGAAAGTGATCGTTGACTGGTAAAAGACAGAAAGCTGTGGGCTTGTATCATCAAAAGCAACTTGGATTTATTGTGAGGCAGCTTGGGATTATGGTAAGATGATTGCCCGTAAAGCAGTATCCCTGAAGAGGGAGAATGAAATAAGGGGATTTATCCACAGACACTAATCATTCCCAACTTAGAGCACTGGCACAAAAAGGAAAGAATGTGTAAAGAGCCTTGGAACACAAAGACTTCTGGGTGATCAAAAGGAGAATTAGGGGTGACTTCTTCCACTGAGCCATTGTCTGTGTGTTTCATAAAGTATCACTCTCGGCAGAAGAGGGGGAGGGCGAAGGGGGATCAAGGATTTCTTGAATTAAAGAGCCTCTGCGCTTTTCTCCCACCTTTTAATCCACCACCTCGCTCTTGTCATCCTTCGCCACTTTCTTCATTTCTTCCTCCAGAAATAGATCTCTCTGAGCTACAAACTTGGCACGATGCACACGTTTGTGTACATCGGTGGAAATTCTACTTCAAAAGCTGAAAGCCAGGGGAGGGCTGGGTGGGCAAGCTGCAGATGTGTGTTTGAAGGCTCGTGTGTGCTTTGCGAAGGGGAGGAGGGTGGTTCGAGCCACCAGGATAATGACCATGACAGCCGCCCAACAGACTCGCCCCCCGCTGTCTTTTTAAGTCCTTGTTTAAGGTTTGGCTTCGGCTCCAGCTTTGAACTGGGACAATAATTCCTGATCGCAGCGGAACTCCCAGAATTCATCATCCTCTGAGCTTGGATGTGCAAGGCCAGGAAGCAGTTGGCTGCACAAAGTCTTGTCCTTCTGACCAGTGGAGAATACATTTCCTTCTCTCGTGGCTTGGTAACATTCTATAGTGTGCTCAAGGACCTCTCACCTGATTTCTGATCAGTCAAAAAAAGAGCCTTCATGAAATCTAAAGAGAACGTTTGATGAAACCTTGTTGCACATTTGAAATGATACTCAACTCCTTCTTTTAGTAAAATGATAAATTAAAAAAATCTACCTCCATAAGTGGTTTTGTCAATGAAGTTGTTAACGTTTGCTTCACAATTAAAATTGTAGGCTATTTTTCCTCACGTGTGCCAATTCTCACAATCGTCTATATCTGTTCAGCCAAGTTTAAATTTAAGATTTGGCCAGATAATTCTAAACTCCATCACGTTTTCTTCCTTTTGTGTCACTGGGCTGTGAGTGCAAGCATAAACAGCATTCCAGGGAGAATTCCCAAGATGTTTTTAAAACATGAGCAAAAGTTCTCAGTTCCCTCGTGCGAGTCAAAAGGCCCTCACTCTCATGCTGCTGGATTTTTGGAGAAGTTTTTAATGTTCTGTGAGACAATTTTTACAAAATAGTGATGGAGTCATTGCAGGCATCTGGAACTCATCTACTTTTAGTTTCAACGAGTCAGATAGTGTGAGAAAGGTGACAATTTTGAAGAGTTTGTTGACCTATGAAACTCACTCGGCGTACACACTGCAGGTCTTGATGCTCAGTTTCAGATCTTTGGCTGGGATCCAATTTTTTGCATAGTTTTTCATGTCATAACTTCAATGCAACCTCCAGCAGGCTCCAGTGTGAACATTCTACAGCCTTGAAGTGACCCACATGTGCAGAAGATGTGAGGTCACACAGAGCTCACTGTGTGTGTGGAAGTTAATATGGATGTTACACATATTAGTGTGTAGGGGAAAATTATGATCAAGTGAGGAAAGAAAATCAGTTTCATTCACTGTTTACATATGATCTTGCTGCTTCCTACCTCCTCGGGTGCAGAAATGCAACATCTGTCACATTTCAACATAAAGGTTCAGACCGTGGTAGCTCTGAAAAAAATTGGATATGCATCAGATTTAAGACCACATATGAAACTGGATTGTATTTATTTGTGGTAAGAACGGTATACCTAATGTTTTTTTTTTTTTTTTTAAATCAGGATTTGGTCAAATAAGGACAAAAGCATTGGATTTTGGCCTTTTTTACCTGCAGTCTGTACCTAGCTCAGATTGTGACTGGAAGGATACAAAAAGTAAATCTAACTTTCCAATTGTGAAAAGACAATAAACTAAACAATTTTTTCAATATATTTGCAGTGGTCTTTAGTTTAAATAAATTCCTTGTGAGTCGACCTCTGAGGAGAAAAAAGCTCTGGTGCTCCTCTTTCAGGACGTAGAAGTGAGCCACAGCACAGCTGAGCAGCAGACGGCAGGATTTGGAGTTTTATTTCCTGATATTCTGACATCTCGCCTCTGATTGGCTAACAGCAGTGTGACTCTGCCACTCACTCAGATCGACTGGTAAATCAAGAGCTTAGCCTTCCGGCTCAGCTCTCTTCACCATGACAGACCGGTACAACGCCCGCATCACTGCAGACGCAGCACCAATCTGCCTATCGATCTCCTGCTCCATCTTTCCCTCATTCGTGAACAAGACCCCAAGATACTTAAACTCCTCCACTTGAGACGGGACCTCATCCCTGATCTGGAGAAGGCATTCTACCCTTTTCTGACTCAAGACCATGGTCTCAGATTTAGTGGAGCTGATTCTCATCCCTGCTGCTTCACACTCAGCTGCGAACTGGAGACCACAGTCTGATGAAGACAACAGGACAACTACAAATAGCAGAGACCTGATCCTTAGGCCACCAAAACGGATCCCCTCAACACCTTGGCTGCGCCTAGAAATCCTGTCCATAAAGTTATGAACAGAATCAATGACAAAGGGCGGCCTTGGCGGAGTCCAACTCTCACCGGGAACCAACTTACTGCTGGCAATGTGGACCAAGTTCTGGCACAGGTCATACAGCTCGTATCAAGGGGCCCTGCACCCCATACTCTCAGCGTATCCCCAATAGGGCCTCCTGACAGACACAGTGGAACGCTTTCTCCAAATCCACAAAACACATGTAGATTGGTTGGGGGAACTCCCACGCACCCTCCAGGACCCTCCTAAGGGTATAGAGCTGGTCCAGTGTTCCACGGCCAGGAAGAAAACCACATTGCTCCTCCTGAATCTGAGGTTCGACTATCCGATGGACCCTCCTCTCCAGAACACCCGAATAGACTTTACCAGGGAGGCTCAGGAGTGTGATCCCCCATAGTTGAAACACACCCTGCAGTCCACCTTTATAAATAGGGGGACCACCAGCCTGGTCTGCCAATCCAGTGGGATGTGTCCAATGTGCACGCGATATTGCAGAGCCACGTCAACCAACACAGCCCCACAACATCCAGAGCCCTAAGGAACTCCAGGTGAATCTCATCCACCCATGGGGTCCTGCCGCCGAGGAGCTTTTTGACCACCTCAGTGACTTGGCTCCCGAGTCAAGCTCAGCAGCACACCTTCCCCATTATAAACAGTGTTGGTGGTGCACTGCATTCCCCTCCTGAGACCCCGAATGGTGGACCAGAATCTTCTCGAAGCTGTACAGAAATTTTGGTCCACAGCCTCACCGAACTCCTCCCACGCCCGAGATTTTGCCTCTGTGACCACCCGAACCGCATTCTGCTTGGACTGCCAGTGCCTATCAGCTGCCTCTGGAGTCCCACAGGCCAAGAGGACCACATAGGACTCTTTCTTCAGCTTGACAGTATCCTTAACTGCCGGTGTCCACCAACAACTTTGGAGGTTGCCGCCACGACAGGCATGACCGCTCTGTGGCCGCAGCTAAGATTGGCCATCTCAATAATGGAGGCACAGAACGTCCCCTGCCTCTCCTGGGACGTGTTCAAAGTTCTGTCAGAGGTAAGAATTGAAGCTTCTTTTGACAGAAGACTCCACCAGATGTTCCCAGCAGACCCTCATAATACGTCTGGAGCTGCCAGGTCTGACCAGCATCTTCCCCCACCATCAAAGCCAACTCGCCACCAGGCAGTGGTCAGTTGAAAGCTCTGCCCCTCTCTTCACCTGAGTGTTCAAAACATGCGGATCATTGAACTGCGACCTTGTTGGTTTTGGCAGCTTTAACAAATGTTTTACATTAAATAAGACTTTAAGTAAAGAGCAAAGAATAAAACATTCATTCATCAGTACACCAACAACTCTTTACATCGTTTAAATTTGTTATAATTCAGTGAGTCATAAACTGTTGGAGGTTCGAACACTTCTACATTTTTTCTGCCAGACATCTAACAAATTGATTTAATTGCTGTTGTGGTTGAACAGAAACTGTGGCTTGTTAAACTGTTACTGTGCCAGCGTCTTTCCTTCACTCAGCCTCTCAAATAAACACTGATGCTTTAGCATCTTATCTTCTTAAAACAAAATGATATTTATATTTCTTTTAAATAATTTAAAAGAAAAGCAAAAATAAAACAACCTTTACAAGAAATGCAGAAAAACTCATTAAAAAGAACTTTGTTCCTTTAAACCTTTTTATTTGTTTGATGTTTAAGAACTTTAAACTAATTTAAAAACAAACTGGGAACTTTTTTGAGTTCAGTCTAATAAAAACAACTGTTGAGTTTAAATGGTGTTGTTATTGAGAACACTAACACTGTAAAAAATAACAGTTTGATTTTATATAACACACAGAGGAATACAGACAGGCATTCAGCTGAGTTAGTATTAGCAAGAAGCAGCCAGATGCAAAAAAAAAACAAAAAAAAAAACTAAAGATTTTTATAAACCTGAAGCGACAGGCTTGGCTCAATTTTACAACTTTAACTTTGCAAAACAATCCAAAGCAGAACAACGTCCTCTGATCAACCATTGAGACACTAACCACTCCAATCAGAGTGTAGTTTACATAGAAAACTGGAGGACTGAGATGATTTAAACACATTAGATTTTCCAATAAAAAAAATGGTCTCAAAGAATCCAGATTTACTGCACATTTCTTCACCACAGAATATCTGTCTACGCGGCCAAAACAGCAGTAATTTGAGAACATGCCACGAAAATCCATCAGGATCCTTGAAGGAAGATGAAAGCGCGCACTAGAAATTTGTTTTTAATTCCCTGCATATGAGTTGCAGGTTTTGACCTGCTGCTAAGACTGTCTTCCTGACACGTTCAAGGGTTAACCTCCACTTCCCCCTGATCTCATCTCCTCTGAAGAATTCACAACCTCCTGCTCTTTTTGGATGTTTATTAGATTACATTAGCTTTTCCTCTCAGCCACTCACTTCCTGCCCTTGGGGGGAACTTGAGATAAGAACAGACTCCCTCAAATGAACCTTTGTAGATACAAACTGAACAAATTTCCCTTCTGAGCTCCGTCGGAAAAACAAAATCCACAAACAACAAAAGACGGAGCTTCAAATAACAAACAGTCTTGATGGCAGGAGGCCTCGGCCTGCTTAAGGCGACGTTCGGAGGAGCTTTGTCGCTGAACAGTGAGAGGAAGGGGAGATAAACAAAACAGACAGTTTTCTGTCATCTCCAAGAACTCCATAAAACAAAACCATCCCTTCCCGTCCGTGAAAAGATCCGGGGAGATGTCCTGAGGAAATACCGTTTCCTTTTTGCTGGGAACAGCCTGAGAGCGTTTTATCAGCAACAAACTAGAGTTTGAGTTTATAATACGAGGAAGGAGAACACGACGATGAAATAGGTCTTATTGTGTGTAATTTATATGACGCAGTAAAAGAACTTGAAGTTGAAATAAATCTAACTCTAAAAATGTTTTAATGTCTCTTTAAAGCAATGTGTAAAATATGTTTTTGTATTTACTCTCATCACCTCTACCTTTCATGCCAGGGTTTTAAAGCAGAGGCTCACTGAGGAAACGTATAAAATTTGTTCTTTTTGAAATACGATCAAACACTCTGACTTTGACATGCAGGTTGAATGTGAAAATAGTCTTCTACCCCTATTTCCTGCATTAGACGCTGAAAGAAAACAGACGGGGAAACGCTTGGGTCAGAAAAAGCCACACAGCTCTACATAACACTGTAGATTTAGTAACCCTTGGCTTGTGACCACAAGCAGATCACGTCTCGACTAGTAGAAGCTAAACGTTAGCATTAGCAACTCCACAACATGGCAAAAAATATTTATTTATTCGATATTTTGCTAACAAGCAAGCAGGTAAACTCCAATAGCCCTTTCCAAAGATCTTGTGATTTGTTATTGCTCAGAGTGTGTGTTGGGGATATTCCTAACTACCATAAATTCTAGCTCACGATCTGAAAAACTCCCTGAGTTGAAGCCATTTTTGTGTTGGCTAATGCCCTTTAGCTGCAGGCAAATAAAATGCCTCTTAGTCCCACACAAACCAGTTTTCCCCCTCATGCTTGTAGTTCATTACCTCACCTCTAGGGGGCACCTGAAACACCCTCCTGTTAGAGTATTGGTGAAGTTCAGTTTTGGGACTGAGTGTCACCGTGTTTGTTTGCCTGAAATGTTTTTTTCTTCTCTGTTTCTGGGTGAATTGGAGTGAATAGCCTCATATTTGTGTGCAAGAAAGAGCTCATTTGTGTTTGTGTGAATCTGTCTGGGGGGGAAATGTGCTGCCTGCCTGTGCATGTGGACACAACCGACTCCATCTGTGTGCAGCTGCTTGTGTTCTGTGCCTGTATTGTATGATGTTGTGTGTGTGTGTGTGTGTGTGGCAGGCATTAAGGCCTATCTATTTACAGAACGGCTATGTTTGGCCAATACTTCCTGACTTCCTTGCTCTTGGCAAACAGACAGACAGCTACAGTTTGTATATTGTTTTAGAACCGGGGAGATTGTTGGTACTTGAAAGAGTTTTGGGCTTGCTTGTGTTTGATTTTTGTGGTGTGTCTGTTTGATATTGATCATAAATGATAACACAGCTGAAGGAAGGAAAACGCATCTCCTGTCCAAGCTGCGCTTTGATGTCAAGGCTGAAAAGAACAATGCTCAAAGGTACAGGAGCTCGTCTGATTCACCCTCTCTGATTTCTCTTGTGTCAGACAAAAGACAGTCAGGTATTTACTTCTTTAGCTTCTAACAAACGTTTCAGATAAATACTGACAGAACTTTCATATAATTAGAGGAATCTCATGTTGCAGAGAAACAACTTGTGGTTTTCTCTGAAGCTCACATGGAGGATTGTTTACTCATCCTGTTTTATGCAATGAGTGATACAAGAGCTGAATATGTGCTTCAGTTACTGTCACCATACTGACCTCTGCTGGTGCTTCTTAAGATTGCTTGTTGAATTGAAAAAGTGTGTGTGTGTGTGTGTGTGTGTGTGTGTGTGTGTGTGTGTGTGTGCGTGTGTGTGTGTGTGTGTGTGTGTGTGTGTGTGTGTGTGTACCTTTTAATCATAAATTGTGGTTTATTTTTTAAATGTTGAGCTAATAGTGGAAATTTCAGAAGATCCTTGCTGGAAATTTTTTTCTAAATCAAGACAAAGAAATGTTTCTTTTTCTTTTTCTTTGTAAATTCTAAATTCTAGACTTTAACCCCAAAATGTAATAAAAAAAGCAAAGTAAGGATGTCCCTGACAGACTTCAGTGAACATGACAGCAGAAATGAACATAGCACATTTTAGCATTTTAAAATCAGTCAGATCCTCTGGAAGTAAAAATGGCAACGTGGAGATTTTTTTTTTTTTTGTTTTAGGAATGGGTGACATGAAAAAAACACCACAATATTTTTTCAGTGAAATCACTACTATGATTTATCACAACTTACATTATTTTTAATTTATTATTATTATTATTATTATTATTATTATTTTACATTTTTCCCCTTTTCCTCTATTTTGCAAGTTACTGAACAGTGAAACTTTTAAAGTGGTCTTAGAATGCAGTCTATCAACAAGCATAAAGCATAAAAAATGTTCTTTTGGCTTTCATCTGTCCCAGCAGCCCTGATACAGGCCATTCTAAAACCCCTAAACCCGCCTTGCTGTGAAAAGAGCTTTTTGCCCCTCCCACTCGGCCAGGACATGAATATGATAATGAGCTGCTTGCTGATTGGTTGGTTTCCACAGAAGACCTTAGACACTGGAGACATGCAGGTTTGAGGAGGCGTGGCTCCACCTTATGACGTGTTAAGGAAGGCTTTCTCAGATCAGGAGGTTTCCTCTCGCCTTTTTCAACTTTCTAATTTACATAAAAAGTAGGTCACACACGGCTTTGACTTTTTGACATGCTACTGTTGACCACCTAAGCTGTCTTATTCAACAAGAACAAGGAAAATGTTGGTTTACATTCTAGGTCCTCTTTAATATCTCCTTTTTGTAACCTTATCAGTGAATTATAACATTCAGGTATATTAACATTCTAAATCAGTTTATCCACACATGAGGTAGACAATATACCAAATCTTCTTACAATAAAAACAAAAGCCTGTTTGTAAAAGGACAACTAGAAAAAAACGAACACAGTCACAGCTTTGATAAATACCTAACAGCATCAGAGATGCTCAGATTTAATCTGCAGCAAAATAACATGTAAAAAACGCAGCGTTATACACAGAAACAGCAGATTTACTAGAACTAGAACTAGTGAGGCTTTAATATAGCTGGTGATTAAAGTAAAATAGGTGTAATTCACCAACTCACAGTGAAGTGATGTTAGCAAACCAAATGTCACTGAAGACCAGATGCACAAAACTGAAGCACTTTAACAAAATGTCTTTATGTATTTTATTATTGATATTTTAGTATTTTAGTGCCTGCTGATTGTTTCTGATTTGCATATAATTTTGAATGGAATTCAAAAGTTGGATTTTTGTCAGAATAGGGAGCAAAAAAATTTAAAGAGACTAGTTGTAACATCTGGTTTGGTTCATTATCTGATTCTATTAGAAAATCTTTATTATAAAGAAACAAAATGCTGCTGGAGGATCCGAAGGTGCAAAACAAAGTTAAATTATTTTAGGGTGAATTATGAACAATAACTGAATGGAATATATTCAGGATATATATAATCTGCTTTGCTTTTTGTAGATTTTGGGCTTTTGTTCAACTTTATACCCACTTTTAAAAGTTTTGTTTATTTGTGATCCGTATTTCTACTTGCGTCTTTTCTGTAAAAATCTTTGGTTTCTTGAAAACCAATTTGGCAAATTAGCAGTCACATGTTTAAGTGTAAATATTATTATTAAGAATAACTATAACTCACACAAGTACAAACAAATGCATAATAAAACATTAACCCTTAAGAAACCAAACACGTTTGAAACAGAAAACAGATTGGAATAAATACATCAAAATGTAGAAAAAAAATAATAAAATAAAGAAGTAAAATAATTTTCGATATATGCATGTATACTTGAACATATGATGCAAGAAGCACTTTTGCAGATGCTTGTAATGGGCTGTGACCCCAGTGTCACCACGGGTTCTCTCCTGAGATACAAAATGAACCTAGACATGAAGGACCAACATATCTGCTTGTTACAGAGAATATTTGACATTGCATTCATCAGAGCCACATTTGATGCAACTTTAAAAAAAACAACATCAGTACCAAACCACATCCTGTTCAGTTTTTTTGCCTGGTTTATAAGCTTAAAGCAATTCTAGACCCTCACTGTGCAGTCTGCTCTCTTAAGTGTGTCTGTAGAAGCTTTTCAGGCAACCTTGTTTTTATGACTTTGCTCACACACCCAGAGAAAATATTGACCTTTGAACAGCTCTTCCTCTGAGCGGACTGGATGCTGCACCAATGCATCGTTCCATCAGAGGCTTCAGCTTTTACAAAACAATGATGTTACTTCATGTCATGTACGGTCTGTTTACATTGCTAAATTTCCTCCTGTATCCAATTCTATGCATATTGTAATTTAAAAAAGAAGCTTAAGGGTCAAATATGGCAGATATGTTAGCTAACTTTAATGTATATCTGCAACACTGGACGCCATTACGCACGAGGCGAGGCTCGGGCTCGTACATACACGGTTAGATCCCGTAGGTCACTGCCAGGTCGGGTTCAGTTATAATTTTTGTTTTTTTGGAGCGAGACGCTGAAGCTGCGTCCTGCTTCCTTCCACCAATGAACGCACTCCTCAGTCCTGCACGCGTCAGAGACAGCCGAAATATCGCGTGTGATCTCGCGAGAAAATATGCCCTTTACAATAAAGGATTAAAAAATCCCATTTTTAATTTATTTTTCCAATACAATTTATTTTAATGGTCTAAAAGACTATAATAGGACGTAGATATCCACGGTATTATGTGATGACACCTTTAAATGAACTAGAAAAGGCACTCCTTGTTTTTAATGAAAAAATAAACAAACATCAAGTTTGTATTTTGTTTGATTTTTGTTTCAGTTCACAATATGGTTTATTACTGAAAATTAGAACCTGAATATTTTTCCAGAGACTCATTTATAAAAGTCACTTTTTAAAACGTGTCTAAAAGCGTGAACCTGGGTTTAGAAGCAGAGAGGTCGGGTGACTTTTGGACCCAAGACTTTTTTACAAAACAACTATATCAGAAACAAAACGTTCAGGAATGTAATGATCGTAAAACTTTTTTTATTGCTACAAAACTTTTTTCTGAATGTGACCAACAGTAAAATAAGTGTTTTAACTTTACTCAAATTTTAAATACAGTTGCAGTGGTCTCAAGTAGGAATGAATGCCTTGTAAGTTGTACTCTGGGGGTGTTTCAGGAAGTAGAAGTCAGCTGGAGGAGAAAGTAGCTTCAGACGACAGGATTTGGAGTCTTATTTTCTGATATTTGGACATCTCGCCTCTGATTGGCTAACAGCCATGCACCTCTACTGACTCTGTTTGCTCTGCAATGTTGATGTTTTATCTCCACAAATAACACAAGCCTGGAGGAGTTCTGCTGTGTGGTGGAGTTGCTAATGCCAACAGTTAGCTTCTACTAGTCGAGACGTTCTCTGCTGTTTCCTGGACGCTAAACTAACAACAGCCTTCCACGTCATGAGTCAAGATGGGTGAGTCCATGAATGTTCAGTGACAGTGTGACGTAGATCTGTCAGACTTTTCAAATCCTAGAGTTTCACCGTGTATTGTTTTATCAGAAGCTAATGCAGGAGATAGGTGCAGGAGACTATTTTCATGTTCAGCCTGCATGCAAAACTCAGAGTGATTGATTATGATCAGAAATAATAATTAAAAAATGGTGAACCTTTAATTAGAATATTAAATATGCACACACACCTAAATGGCAAATGCCGGTGAGACACATCCATTTAGGGACTTTACTTTTAAACTGAATGAACAAAAATCTTGCACTGAACCCACTGGAGACACTTATCAAGATTACACATCATCTATAGGTAAATATGGTGTCCTCTTCAGAAAAGAAAAACTGTCCATAAAATCTCACTAAGGGGTCTACTTTATTAACCCCTCAAGTGTCCCACATCAATAAATGTGTGTTTTAACAGCAGTATAGCAGAGATAAGTTTTATAATACCCACAGGACTTTGCCCAAAAAGGTTTTTAGATTCCAGGACTCAGGTGCTGTAATTCTGTCGACACACATCGTAACATTCTTCTGTACAATAACTGTGTTCTAGTTTTCACTCTTAAATATCCCAACAAAAATCTGAGGAATTCATCCAGAGGGCTGTATGTGCTCAGTCAACCACCATTATCTCCCCTGAGTTAAATAAGATTTCTTCACTTCAGTAAAGAATAACTGATTTGTTTATTTACTTGTTAATGAAAGGATTTTGAAGTTGTAAAATTATTCTAAACAATCCTCAAAGTGTGTCCTTGGTTCTCTAACAGCTTATTCTAGTTTAAGTCTTCTTGATGAGAAATATGCAGTGAAAGAAATGTGTTATTGCAAATAACAGAATCCTGAAAGCAGCATTTCTGAGTGAACAGCAGAGTTCAGACCCGGTGGGATTTCAGAATCTCCACATCCAGGTTGCTGCTGCAAGGCCTGCAGGCTGTAATTACACTGAAATGGTAAACACACACACACGCACGCACGCAAGCCCGCACACACACACACACACACACACACACACACACACACACACACACACACACACACACACAAATGCACACATAAAACACAAACACACAACTGCATGGAAGCAATTACTCTCATGTGCAAAAACCCAGATTAAAAGTTTTTTTTTTCTACAGGAAAACACACACACACACACATGCACGCACACACCACACATACACACACACGTAAGTCCGATAACAATCCTTCAGGTCTGCATGCATTCACAAACAAAGCACACTCACACAGAGAAGCTGCCAGCTCCATCATAAACCTGCCAGCTCTATTAATCAGGTGGTTCCCCTGAGGGCCCCTCTGGAGCCTCAGACCCGGCTGAGGGGCCCCGAGTTCTACACAGCACTCCCACAAAGTCTGTCTGCTGCTCCACAGGACCCAGCTAATCTCCAGAATTCAACATACCTTCATAAAATAAGGACAAGCAGTGGATTTAATCACTTGCTTTTCAGAATTGATTTTAAAACACATTTAAAGGGAGGTTTCTTTTTCAATATTTTTATATTTTATTGTAAGTTTGTTTCTCACTGCCTTTACCATTCTCAACTCAAGCATCCTCATGATTTCATACAAATGTTTTCATCTAGTTTTGAGCTGTCGTGTGCAAAATAAGCTTTTGAACATTTAAAAATACAGTTTTATCACCAAAGTCACACTGTAGTGTGCATATTTTCTGCAATAAACCTTTTCTGACTTGTATATTTACTTTTGTTTTTACTTTTTGGTTTTTCTTTTTTGTTACTTACTTGTTTTATTTTATTCTTGTGTCTTTCCAAGTCACTTTACCAGATGTGGGACTTTTACAGTGTCACTCTACTATGTGTAATGACAAAAATATTCCAAAAAGTTGAGTTTATTTTCAGGTCAAACTGTGTAAAAAGCAACTTTCAAAGAAATATACAGTTTCTTTTTTTCCGAAATGCTTTGGACAAAAAAGATGTTCAAATTATAAAATGATAAGTAGATGTATCTATTATTCCTAAAATTAACAAACAAAAAAACAAACAAAAAAAAAACCACAAACAAATGAAAACTACAAAAACAAAACGAATTTTACAAAAGTACTTTGCATTTTGTGTTTTATCCCAACCAATGGCAATTGTTAATTATTTTACCATCTGGTAGATTATTTTTTTTATGTGAGAAGAAAACATTTGTTTATAATGCATCCATCCATTTTATTATGCATTATAATGTGTAGGAATAGTCTAACACCAAGTCTCAATGCTAAAAGTCTAAAAATAGGTCAAAACTTAAAGCAAATTTCACTTTTGTATCTTTAAAGCAAAAATAAACTTCACTACTTTTGATTCACTATGTGACCCTTAAGATGACCTCTCATAATATAAACAAATAAACAAATACATTTTAGGGCATTGTGTTTTCCTGTTTTGACCTGAAAACATTATTTAATGTTTATATATATATATATATATATATATATATATATATATATATATATATATATATAGAGAGAGAGAGAGAGAGAGAGAGAGAGAGAGAGAGAGAGAGAGAGAGAGAGAGCAAACAAATTGGACTGTGACTAATTGAAAATTTCCAAGCAACCTGCACTTGTATACTGCTTTATCAAGTCAGAGCTCTCCAAAGCTCTTTACATCACAGTCAGTCATTCACCTATTCACACACTGTGTCATGTCCTACCCTCCTTTCCTCCAGTTTTCTGCTCACCAGTGTCTCGTCTCCCCTGCTTCTGTTCCTTGTTCCTGTTAATTGGTCCCACCTGCCTCTCGTTCTCCCAATCACTCAATCCCCAGCTCCTCATGTATTTAAGCCCTGTCTGTTTTCTGTTCTCGGTCAAATCATTGTACTTATGTTGTGTCAGCTCGGTTCAACATGAAAGATCTTTCTCAACCGCCTTACCTGCCTGTTCCTTCTCACCTGCGATTGGGTCCTCTCCTCACCTCAGCCCATGAACGTGACACACTGGTGGTGATGAGCTTCATTTTAGCTGCTGCGGCTGCCTAGGGGACACTGAGAGAAGTGAAGCTGCAACACAATCGGTCCCTCCGACCACCACCAGAAAGCAAACAGGGTGTTTTGCCCAAGGACACAACGAATGAGATGGATAGAGTGGGGAAATGAACCAGCAACCCACCACTTACAGGTTGACCACCCAACTCCTGAGCCACCATCGCCAAAAGACTGCAACAGAATAGACAAATCATTTGCTGCTGTGGCCCCCAGACTCTGGAACTCTCTCCCCTGAGCCTGAGATCAGTGGACTCAGTGGTCTCCTTTAAAAAGCAGCTGAAAACTCATCTGTTCAGGCTTTGGTGTGACCTCCTGTTGATTCTTCATCACTACCTTCTCTTCATGCTGCTGTTTCTGCCAATTCTGTCTTTCCCGGGATCCACTGATTACCCTTTTCTTATCATTTTCTTTTTCCCTTTCCTCACAATTTTTACTTTTCTCATTTGTTATATTTTTAGTCATGTTTTAATATTTTAATTTCTTTATTTTTTTAAATTTTTTGTTCTTGTGTCAAGCGCCTCGTGATTTTTATCTTGAGAGGATCTATATAAAAGATTTTCTTCTAGTTATAGGACGTGAGAACATGAATGGAAAACTGTGCAAATGTGATATGAGTGAGTGCAAAGAGAATAATAACAGAAAGTGTGCAAATAGCAAACAGCAGCAGGAAAGCAAAACTGTTACTGGTTTTGTTGGGAGCAGTGATGGTGATAGAGTCCAACAGCAGCTGGGAGGAAGAACCTATGATGGCGTTCCTTCATGCACCTAGGAATGCTTGAAAAGCGCTTTGAGATGACTTGCATCATTATCTGGTACTTTTGTAAGTTAGATGCTCTAAAATGCAAAAACAAACTGGAAGCTTGATAAACAATCTGTGTGCAGTGAGTTTAAATTTTAATGGAGTCATTTTGAAGCAGAACCATCCTGACTAGTTTCATTTTGTTATTTGTTTGGATGCAAAACTTTGAATAAATTGTTTTGAGACACGACTAATAAAAATGCACAGTTGGAGGACAGTCGTCTCCAGCCAATCTCATTTCCATATTATTTTTCCAGTTTCAATTTATTAACCACACGCTGAGTTCAATTTAGCTAAATGGCCAATCATAACTTGTAAAATGGAAAAGAAATGGGAAAGATGCTAATTCAGGGTGTTGTAAATTATCTGTAAACTGTCGTTTAGGCTAGTACTTGTTTCTATATCAGACTATTGATGTTCTCTGACATTCAGCAGCAGCATCCTGAGTGATGTGTTTAACATTTAGCTGCATAAATCTGGGGTTGATCACATCTTGTGCATTGTTTGCACCCTATTTTTAAACATTTTGTGAACTGCCAAGTAGCTGCATGTCAACATTATACCAGCAGGTGGAAGGAGTGCACTGCTCTGACTGCAGCTGACTTCCTGTTTCTGAGTGCTGAGCCTGGCTGCCAGCTCAGGCATTATCTCACCCCAGTTTGATTCCATTACACAGCCGGAGCCGGGGAAGAAGGCTGAGTCACGAAGCTGCTGCTCTCCCAGTTAAAGGAAAAAGTGTTTTTTAAGACGAAAAGATGTTTGTCCTCTTCTAACCTTCATCTAAAGACTGTTTACAGTCAGAGATGCATTCTGCATGTGGCATCCATGAGATGATAAAAGCAGGTTTGGCTGAAATGCATTAAGGCCATGGTTATTGGCAGTAATCATATTGAGAATAAAAGGTTGCACTCCCGTTCATTAGCTTATTCAAACTTGGCTCATGCGGCGTTTCCTCTTAAGTGATACATTTTTATCTTGCATCATTAATTTCACCTAATGTCTTTCCTACTGCTCTTTAGTAATTACTGTCTGTTTAGAGGATAACAACAAAAAGTGACCAAAATTCAAACTGGCCCAAATGAGCAGCATTTTACTCATTATTTCAAAACTTCTTTTGGTTTCTGACAATCAAAACTGGAAAATATGAATACAAATGATAGCTGTTTAATTGAAAATTTGGACAACTAAGTGATTAAAATTTGCAAGTGCAAAACAAGAGAGGAATAAACAGATGTAAATCATGGATAAAAATGATCATTTAGGTCTCCATTGGTTTTTCTCCAGCTTGTTTTCTTAAAGTGACAGAGCCCTGAAACGGCTCATTCTGGAAGGTATTGAAACAGTCAAGAATGCTGACATTATGTCATATGTCCTCTTTAATTTATGTGAATTGGACACTAATGGGATATTTAATCTCCAAAGAAATGTTTTTCTGTGTAAAAAGTTTATTATTTATTCAATTATCAGCAATAATTATACATTTGTAATGGTAATCTAACTCATTATAGTTTGTAGTGTGCCTATAAGTAACTTCACTTTACTTATGCATCTTCCTCTGTAACTTTTACAGAAAACTTTTTTTCTAAACAGTTGAATTATGTTAACAATGTTATTCTTTTTTTTTTTTTTTTTTGCCAGACCTTGGTAGTCCTGAATTAAACCTTGATTTTCCAAGTGGAGACTACCTGAATGGTTTTCTGCTGCAGGTAAGAATCTGAGTTTTCACTCAAACCTCATCAGAAAAAAACAAACTTTCCCACTGAGTTTCACTGTGACCGTGTAAGTAAATTTAGATGAGCTGCATACATTATGCATGTCCTTCTGCAGAAGAAATCCTTCACTTTGTTATTTTCCCTCCAATAATTTATTTCCTCACCAGCGAATTAAGTCAGAAATTACTTTCCTTAACCATCCATCAACACTGACCTGCACACATTAACAGCATCTCACTGAGCAGACTTTGAAAAGTAGGTTTTAGTGAAGGAAACTGGTCCCTAGAATTAATTTACTCCCTGGCAATCAGGTTGGAAGTAGCATTACCTGATCTATAGTAAACATTTACTGTTTTATTCATAATGTGCTGACTAAATTGCATTAAAGCAAACCTCATTGATATTAACAAAGGAACAGAAAAACCAAAACAAAGCTGACTAGAACAGTCCTTCTGCATGTCAGAGTGAGGTCACCACATAGTTTCCATCCCTGAGACAGCTGTGGCAGGAACGCTCGATATGATTAGAAACAGAAACCCAGAGAGCAGGATCTGTCCCTGATTCATTTTGACATGTCAGACCCTGCGTTCATCTTCAGTCTTCGTGGCTCTTTGCGGGCCAGGTTCTGAGCAGCTGCTCATGAAGAGGCGACGTGCCAGATCCGGGATCCGCGCTGAGACATCTCCCACACAAATCACAGAACCCACTCGACAACAGCAAACAGAGCCATAAAGATGACTTCAGCTATTCAGCTGAGGTAACAGTACAGGTTAACGTTTTAGTAAACAGCTTTATATGTGTGTGTGTGTGTGTGTGTGTGTGTGTGTGTGTGTGTGTGTGTGTGTGTGTGTGTGTGTGTGTGTGTGTGTGTGTGTGTGTGTGTGTGTGTGTGTGTGTGTGTGTGAGGGGGTGTCACGTTTTTGATGGCCCTGTTTTCAAAGTGCTTCAATCCCTGTGTGAAATATCATCCATGACTCATTGCTTCCTCTGCCATTTTCTCTCTGAGTAATATTTAAGTGACATTAGGAAGTTGGTGGGAAGATTGCATCCTGGAATCAATTCCGTGCCACCAGAGCGAAGTCAAATGCTTTTTCTATGTTCGACCCGTTTGATGATAAACCATATTGGTTGTAATAAGATGAAAAACGTCTTTATACTGAAGCGTTAGAAGGACAGGCTTGCATAATGACACTTGCAGCAATTAATACAGTTCTTATTAAAATATAACATTAACCACAAGAGGTATCCGTGAATGCATCGGAGTCACAGCTTGAACAAAAAAGTGTGAGAATGATTAAAGACCAAGGCCACTCATGTATTTCAACACATCTGCATCGGCCTTGTGAGTCGATCTCTGTGGGTAAAAAGCTCTGATGCTTCTGTTTCAGGAACTAGAAGCGAGTCACAGCAGAGAGGAGCAAAGGATGATTTGTAGTCTTATTTCCTGATATTCGGACATCTCGTCTCTGATTGGCTAACAACAACACGACGCTACCACTGACTGTTTGCTCTCTAACATTGATGTTTTATCTCCACAAATAACACAAGCCTGGAGGAGTTCTGCCGTGTGGGGGAGTTGCTAATGCTAACAGTTAGTTTCTACTAGCCGAGATGTGCTCCCTAATCAGCCCTAATCAACAACAGCCTTCTCTGTCATTAGCCACGATGGATGAGTCCACTACTGCTATTGACAATATAATGTGGAATTGTCACTTGCTTTTCCAATCCAAGCATTTTCCCATCTATTTTCTATCGGCGGCTAATGCAGGAAATAGGGGTAGAAGACTATTTTCTTGTTCAGCCTGCATGTTAAAGTCAAAGTGACCGATCATATTTCAAAAAGAACAAGTAAAAATGGTTCTCAGTGACTTTGGCCTTTAAACATTAGAAAACAATCAGGAAGGTCTATCACTGTAAGATTAGCAGCTTCCATTTATGATTAATGGTTTATACCAGCAAATCCTGTCTGATGATATTTGTCAACTTACTTTTGATAAATAATTGATGCTGTTTTTTTTATCATCTAATCATGATCAACAAAAATATTTATGTGTGTTACGTTTACACCTGTTTCTTTTTTGTTCTCCAAGTAAAAGTAACATCTTACTGATAAGCTAAATTCTTGGAAGTGTTTCTGTTGTCCAGTGTCTCTCCCATGAGGGGATTCAGGCTCAGTCACTTGAGGTGGTTCGGGCACCTGACTGGGATAAATTCCGCTTTCATTTCTGGTTTTCTATGCACGTCCCTGTAGGAGGAGACCCTAAGGCAGACCCAGTGGGGAGATTATACATCAAGGGAACATCTTGAGATTCCCAAGAAGAACTGGACCTTTTTCCTCCACCGCCCAACTTTGGATAATTGGTAGAAAATGAATAGATACATAAATTTTAAGGTCCTATGCAAATATTTGCCTCGTAGCTTGATGAACAGACTCTGTGGGAGGTTTGTTTTTCTTGTCTCTGTATCATCTGCTCCTTGTTTCTCCTGTTTTATCTCAAGGTAGGTTAAGATTTTTAGTGAATGGACTCAGTATTCTAGTGGCAGACTTGCAGTGCCTTTAGCTACGTGTTTGTTTTATCAGAATCTTCTGTTTATTTAGTCCTTCATTTAGCTTCTTGACCAAAACTGCACATAATACAACATTCTTGTAACAAAACTAAAAAAATGGATCTAGTATGTGTAATTAACAGCCATGTTTTCTGCCATGAAGGAGCTGTTCATTTGTAGGCTGTCACACTTGCTTCAGTCAACTCTTTTACGTGTTATTTTTCAATCAGCACTTCCCCCTCTATCACTTGTCAAGCCTTATTGATTATCTTTGCATCGACAACCATCGTCTGATGGTGTGAAACAGGAAGTGTCACCACCTTCTTGTGACCTCTCCACAAGGAGGCGAGGTGTTGATCTGTCACTTTACGCTGAGCGCTTGTCATGTTGTGTGAGTGGGGAAGTGCCACACGTCCGCTGGTCTGAGCAGCTCTGCAGAGGTTCAAAGGCTTCTGGGGAATAAGTCATCTCAGTCCACCAAATGGATTTCTATTATAGAATCTTCAAGGGCAGCGGAGTAGAGAGTAAAGCTCACTGCTGCATGAATGTTTAATGTCAGCTGATCACAACTCGGTGTAGACAACTTCCAGCCTGCACGGACTAATGAAAAGTCCTGAAATGTGCAGAGTGTTTTAAAATACAAATCATAAAAAATGTGAATACAAAAGGAGAGACTTCTACGTGCTCAGGGATAAAAAAGGAGCAAAGTGTTTTGTGTAGAAACTAAATGTAGCTCTCAATATGATACTGAATGCAGTTCACGTTCCCACATTCCCGTTAAAGCAGCAATCCGGAGTTCCCCTTTCAGGAATTATGTGTGATTTTTCAGAAATCCGTAAAAGTGATTGTCCTATCATGTAGTGTGATATAATGTAAGCGATGTCTTTTTTTTTTGCTAAGCCCGCCCCCTGCCCCGTAAAATCCATGCAAAAGGAAACTGAGCGCTGACCAGAACTAACCAATAGCGTTAGACTACCGCTTACGTGCTTCAAATTTAAGGAAGTACCTCGGCTGATGCAGTGTTGATGAACTTTTCACGGACAAGTGGCGATGGTGGCAGAGGAGTTAAGTGGCCGCAGGTTTGCAACCCGCTCAGTCTGTCGCTGTCGTTGTGTCCTTGGGCAAGACACTTAACCTGCCTTGCCTGCTGGTGGTGGTTGGAGGGACCGGTTGCACCAGTGTACGGCAGGCCCCGCCTCTGTCAGTGCGCAGGGCAGCTGTGGCTACGATGTAGCTCATCCCCACCAGCGTGTGAATGTGTGTGTGACTGATTGTGTTGTGAAGCACCTTGGGGGGTTGTAGAACCCTAAGAAGGAGCTATACAAATAAAGGCCATTTACCATTTACCAGTAAGTCTTTAAAATATAAATATATGATAACACAACATGACATGAGAATAATACTTGTAAAACAACGTGGTTTAGCTCTGTTTGTCGACTACAGAAGCACATTCATAAACAAGAAACGTGCAGTCGCCATTTTAAATTATCGAGTTGAACCGACTATTGGTGTGATATGCTTGTCAGCCACTAGATGGTGCCATCAGATAAAAGAAATACTTCGGACAGCTACTTTAATGTCAAAAAAGAAATAGGAAAATAATTAAACAGAAAAATAAACATATAACAAGCATGTATGTCATGTTCATGCTAACGTCTCATCTTGAGAATTGAAGGGGCTCATAATTTAGGTCAAATAAAAAAAAAATAACACTAAACATGATCTCATGCAATGGTATTATATCATATGTAATTAGTTGGTGCTTGCAGGAAATGTTGTGAATGATTCCCAGCAACAACCACACCAAAGATTACTGAAGGAAAGCAAAAGGAAGAGAAACACATCAAGAAAGTGCTCCAGAACTGCAGATACCCTGACTGGGCCTTTGTGAAATCAACAAGGAAATCTGGAAAACAATCCACAGCAGCAAATAGCAAAGAAACGAACAACAGGTGCAAAAGCACCATCATCCCATACATGGCAGGAGTCTCAGAGAAACTGAGAATTTTCTCCAAACACAACATCCCTGACTTTAAACTTTAAACCCAACAACACCCTCAGACAGAAATTGGACCATCCAAAAGATAAGACACCAAAACAGAAGCAGAGCGGCGTCGTCTATGCAGTCCAATGCAGTGAGGACTGTCCAGACCTTTACATAGGGGAAACTAAACAACAACTACACAAGCACATGGCTCAACACAGGAAGCCCCCTCTTCAGGTCAAGACTCTGCAGTCCACCTACACCTGCAGGACAAGGGACACACCTTTGAAGATGATAATGTGCACATTCTGGACAGAGAAGAGTAAGGGAAGCGATTTATGTTAAACATGAAAAATCTACATTAAATAGAGGTGGAGGTCTTAAGTTTCATCTTTCTATAATGCAGCTCTGAACATAATCCCCAAACAGTTTCAGTCTAATGCTCGGATCACACTGCGATTTTCGGCCGTCTAAGCCAAATCTCTTGTCGGGAGCAGAATCGTGACAAAAAATGGTGAACGTGAGGGTGATTTGCATATCTGTGGTCGTCCAGTGTGACCGGCTCTGCAACAGCTTTTTGAGCCGTTTCACGACCAAAAACAGCCTCGACAGTCTACAAGCACTGCTTGAAAACCTACAACTCCCGTTTGCAGTTGACCAATGAAAACACACCTTTGGGGCGCCGCAGCAGTAGCAAGACTCCGCCTCTCTGAGTTTCCGTTTCAAATTTTGTTTAAAAAATGCGGATTAAAAACTAAACACCAGTTTTTATTTGTTTTATTTGTTAATAGCCCAAATAAAACCGGAGTTATATAAAAATAATTAAACTAAGAATGGGTTCATTAGCGCTTTGTTGTTGAGGGACAGAGGATGGTTGCACAATCTGACAGAAGGTGTCAAAAGGAACGCTGATGCGCTGTCATGGAGCGGAGAAAACACTGAGACAGACATTGACGGCAAAACTTTAGATATTGGAGCGATCTGTGACAGATACTTCCCTGTAGTTTAGTGTTTTTATGTATCTCTTTTTAGAGTTGTTTTAGTTATTTGTCTAGTGACGTATGCTTTTCGGGGGGTGCACTCATGACGTAGTGTGTCCTCTTGGAGCGAGACGTCGTGCAGTCTGGATCACTGAAACCTTGCGCCGTACAGTGTGGCACCTTTCTGGAGTTCTCACAGTGTGACATGAGCAGTCGTGTGAGACGGCCGAAAAACGCACAGTGTGATCCCGGCAGTCACACCCTCGTGCATCTGATCAAAGCAATGATTCCCACGCAATAGATGCTAATGACCCCGACGACTCATCAGGAGGTAGGGAGGAGAGGTATGCATAAGCAGTTTCTGCTCGTTAAGCAACAACAGACAGCAACAGTTTATAAGCTTGACCCTCCCATATTCCAGTCAGAGCTGACAAAACTCCACGGATGAAAAGCAAAACGTCTTCACGACATCAAAGAAGTCCAGTTGCCTTTTAAACCCTTTGGATTACCGTGACCTGAATGACTGAGACCCTTTACCAGTTTATTGGTTGTAAACAAAGACTACGTCCCTCTTCAGCTTTTTTGAAAGGAGAAAAACTGACAACCCCCCCAGCCGGCTGAGAAGGAAATCTGTTTCAGTGAAACCTTCCTTCCAACATGGTTGAGTCTTTTGCTGTTTTGTGATTATTTCAACATCTAGTAGGTTTCTTTAAGTGTTCTGGGTCAAGACCTGCTGACTTATTTTGGAAGCAACCAGATTAAATGTTTTAATCCACATCAAGTTAGAAAGCTGTCTCTCCAGGAGTTTCTCTTAGATCTAAGTTTAAATATGGACTTATTTAGCACACATTGTTAGGAGGCATCAGCCCTGAAATTAAATACATTTAGCCTGGAATTAAACCAGCACAATTAAAGAGCGTTCTTTAGAGACTAAGTACACATTTCACCTGATTCCTGCAGACATAGAGTGTGTTTATCAGCCACATGTCCCTGGCCTGAATCTTGATCCAAAAACAGACATAAGTAGATTTGACATAAGTGTTTATATCATTTTCAGAAGACGGGACACTTTCCCAGACACATCATCACATGCCAGCCTGAATCACTTTCCTCTCACTCCATTTGCTCTGAATCGGCTCTCCATCTTGACACTTGCTAATGTCCCCTCTTTGCTTTCTAAGCTGCGGGAGGGGGAGGAGATTTTCTCCCCTGAGGGATGATGGCAGCGCTCCAGCTTGTGTCAGATGCTGAAGTTAAGGCCTTCTGGCTGCTGCAGAGCCAGAGTAGTTAGGTCCTCAGACAGAAGAGGGGGGGCTGTCCCGGTCTGGGGTTACACAGGGTGATGCAGACTGTGTTTAACAGAGTGCTGCACCTTCTGACCAAACTCGGATTGAAAACTGCTCTGTTTTCTCTTTTTCCACTCCACCCTTTCTACTGGTGCATTATTCACCTTCCAGTCCCAGCAATTAGATGCTGTTTCATAATATTTTTATCTGTTCTAATTGTTAAGATTAAAAGAATTTATTATCTAAATGTTTTATACATTTTCTCACATTTTACAAACAAAAGTAAATTAAAATCTTCAAGTACAGGTGCTTAACAACAGGTTTCTTTCTGAAATGATGTAATTTAGTTTATTTTACTCACAGAAATTCATATTATTTCCTTTTGTACCACTTCATATCTGTCATCCATTCATTAGCTGATGGAACGTGCCAGCACAAGCACAAACTTTGATATTTTATTTGAAAGAGGTTTGTAGTCATATTCACAATAACTACCATTAAAATAACATTACTACTTTTATTTCTTTTTCCTTTTATCATACAGTAATATTTAAAAACAACCAAAAGGAACTTAAAAGAGTATTGTGATATTTTGCTAAGACTTAACTAAAGTAACCTGTAATTTCTTAGAATCGAAGGTTTTAAAGCCATATTTTCTTTTTTTGGTCAATTTCTTTATAAAAGTTATTAATGAAAACCTTTCTTCTTACCTTAATGAACAGACTCAATAAGGAGTTCACGTGAAACTGGACTTATAAGCTAACAGCTAGTCTGAATGCAACAAAGACCAAAAGTGTTGCTGCCTTCAGTTTTAATCTTTGCAATGCCATTATAGTTTTTGTGAATGTGTTAATCATTTTCACCACTGTCAGTTTCACAATATGTGTTTTTTTGCAGAAACATTAGGAAATTATTGCTATCCTTAGCCTCAGGATGCACGTTTTCTGCAACTGATGCTATTTATCCTTGTAAATAAACACAAATGTCTTATAAATGACTGTGAGGAAGAATTGAAAGTGATGTAAAGGCTTGGAGAACAAAGTCAGCTGCCTTGAAATTTAAAAGATTTTATTCAGAAACTCAAAAAATATCCCTTCAATTTACCTTAAAGGTGTGGATCACTGAGAAACCATTATTTTAATATTCTTTTCTGATTATAATCAGTCACTTTCATGCAGGCTGAACATGAAAATAGTCTTCTACATCTATCTCCTGCATTAGCTTCTGATAGAACTCTAGGATTAGAAAATCCTGACAGATCTACGTCACACTGTCACTTAACATTCATGGACTCACCCATCTTGACTCGTGACGGGAAAGGCTGTTGTTGGTTTAGCGTCCAGGAAACAGCAGAGAATGTCTCGGCTAGTAGAAGCTAACTGTTAGCATCAGCAACTCCACCACACAGCAGAACTCCTTCAGGCTTGTGTTATTTGTAGAGATAAAACATCAACATTGCAGAGCAAACAGAGTTGGTGGTAGAGCAGTGTTGCTGTTAGCCAATCAGAGGCGAGATGTCTAAAAATCAGGAAATGAGACTCCAAATCCTCCAGGTGACTTGTACTTCCTGAAACAGGAGCGTCTGAGCTCTCCCCCCTCGAGAACGACTTACAAGGCATTCATTCCTACTAGAGATCACTGCCAATGTATTGAAACTAGTGATCCACATCTTTAAAATGTTCAGTGTTTGTGCAATAAAATGCCCTAGTTTAGCTAAATTAGAGTTTCTATTTCAGTAAAGCTACAATAAGAAGAGGATTTTAGTATTATAAAGTAGTTTGTCTGTTTTACCCTCTACTGATGAAATGGTTTCACATTAACGACCTTCCTTTAATATCTTGAAGGAACTTCCTTCCCTTCTATTTTAGTGAAACTCTAAATTTTAATGACTTTCTGGGCACTAACGGCAGGCTCCGTCCTGCTATGTTTTATGTGCTCACTAAAACCCAATATGTTAATGAGGTGTATTAGTATGCTCAGTTCGACAGGCTGCAGGAGTTCAAAGACAAAAGAACCCCAATCCATCAGCATAAGTTATGAAGTGTCCAGCTCCAGCCGGGGTTTGTGTATCAATGTTTTATATCATTAATGCAACCAGTGCCTTGTGAGTAGAGCCGGTGTGGTCCATATATAGACTTTTGTTTTACTGTCTAAGGAACGCTGCCAGAGCTTTACAATGAAAAGTGAAAAGGGCGACAAGATTTAAAATTTGAACTTTATTTTGTTAAACTGGGAGCTGAACAGAGACAGGGAAAAAAGCGAGTTTATCAAACAGGCCCACCCTCTGAGACCTCTGTCAGTTTGTTTAGTTTTTTTTGGGTGGTAACACTCTCCGTGAAGCCACAGTGACATGCCTGTAACTCAGGAGAACACCACATCTAATGCAGCGTATGAAGCATAATCCAGTTTAGGGCTTCAGTGTTATTCTCTGTGGACCGTCGCTCTTCTCTCTGTTGAAAGACGTCTTGTGTGGTTGAGCCAAACGGGATCCACCGCTATACTCTGTTTCTGCACATTGACAAAACACCAAAATGTATTCAAACGATCATAATTTCTTACCGCGACTCCTGTGAGCATCATTTGGTGCTTTGCTCCAAACAGAGTCCTTACTTTGGGGACTGTACTGTGCAGCCTGGTGGAGTTGGAACATTGCCATGTGGTAATGGAAAAGCAGAGTCAAAGACCGTTCTGGCTGTCTGCAAGGCCTCTGGTCCTGCTATTGTCAGCTAGCCGATGAAGTGGAAGCCACATTCGGTTCTCATTTCAGCTCTTAAGGGCATGACATTGCGGTTTTTTGACTATGTGGCTCCATCTAACTTTGCCTGTAAGTCTTACCAGTTTACTACAACACCAGTGCAGACACCAGGCTAAAGACCAAAGGTGACAGATCATCTGCTGCTGTGGCCCCCAGACTCTGGAACTCTCTCCCCCTGAGCCTGAGATCAGTGGTCTCCTTTAAAAAGCAGCTGAAAACTCACCTGTTCAGGCTGGATTTGGTGTGACATGCTGTTGATTCTCTGCTTGCTGATGCTGGTGTTTTTGTCATTTATGTACGTTTTAGTCTCACTCGTTTCTTCATTTTTTAAATTTTATTTTCAATTTATTTATTTAAATATTACATTTTTTATTCTGCTTGAGAAGCACCTTGTGATTTTAAATGGTAAAATGGCCTGAATTTGATATATAGAACTAGAAATATAAATCAAAATTTAGATTATTTTTGCTAGTTTTAAGCACTCTAGCCAAGTAACTTTTACTTACCCCATTGGCAGATTTTTTTTACTCAAAACAAGAGTATTTAGATCATATTTAAGAAAATTGACCTTATTTTAAGTAATGCTATTTTTCCAGAGAAGATTTTTCTTTCTTTTTGGACAAAACATATGATAAAATGTCCAAAAAATTTTTTTTATTGTCTTAGAAATCAGTTTTGGCAGTTTTTAATGATCACAATCAAGAGAAAAATGTTGTCCTAATTGTTAACCTTATAATATAAATACTAGCTGAGGAGTTGGAGGCTCATAGATGCATGAAGCTGTGATGGAATTTCCTAAATCCCTCTTGTCCATGTATTAGTGACCAACATGAGCTGTGGTAAAGGGTAAAGGAGGAAACCAGTAACATGGAAGGTAACTGTGAGAATGTGGTATGAAACAGCGTCACCCTGGCTTTAATTGGATGACATCTGGCATTTCTCCAATGTATAACTGCAGAAAAGCAGGAAATGCAATTACACCCGAAGAAAAATGTGTCAAACAGGTTACAAGCTCACGCCACGCAGTCTCACTCCTCTGTAATGAACTGTTACTGTTGCCAAAGGCACCGAGGGTGGCTGGTTTCACTAAAGGTATGAAGTGAAACGTCTGTGCTGAGGGAAAGGCTTAGTGGGAGAAAAATAAAGAGAGAACCTCCACGCTGTCGTTATCAGACTCCACCATCTGGATCCCCTGGATGAAGAAGATGCGATGCAGGGATGCTGCTGACCACAAATCCACCTCGCATGCCTTGTGTTAATAACCCCTTTCATTAACGTAAACATGTAATTGAGCAGGTGATGTGAGATATTAACAGTCAGTCACGAGGGGAACGGCTTCAACTCTAAACGTCTGACAGGTCATAGGAGGATCCTCAATAACCTGCTGTGTACACAGTATAATTGTCTCTTATCTTTAAATGACATGTTGCATGCTGGGATAATGAGAAACTGCCATTCAGAGGAGTTCATTACAAATGTCACACTGATGACTGAAAGAGGCTGGGAGGGTGAGAAGATCCTGATGCTAATGGGCCCTTTATCATCACACCTGCTTCTTGTTGTTGTTGACTTTTTCAAATCGACTCAGCAATTAACATCAGCTGATTTTGTTGTTTTGAAATATGTTTTGTGTTTTATTTAGCCATTGACAGGAGAAAAGCACTTTGCAGAGGTTTATTTTCTTCTAAGTTTTACATGAAATAAAGGCACTTTCAAGTTTTCATCCACTTGTTTTTTCTTAACATTTGATGTGGTCTCTAGATGAATCCCTTTTGAGTCGTTCTCTCTGGAAAAAAGCTCTGGCGCTCCTGTTTCAGGAACTAGAAGTTGGCTGAAGAAGTGTGTGTGTGTGTGTTTGTGTGTGTGTGTGTGCATGCGTGTGTGTGTGTGCGGCCTCTGATTGGCTAACAGCAACGCGACTCTACCACTGACTGCTCTGCAACGTTGATGTTTTATCTCCACAAATAACACAAGCCTGGAGGAGTTCTGCTGTGTGGTGGAGTTGCTAATGCTAACGGTTAGCTTCAACTAGCCGGGAAGCGTTCTGCTCTCTCCTGGATGCTAAATCAACAACAGCTTTCCCCGTAGCGAGCCAAGATGGGTGAGTCCGTAAATGAAAATTAACAGTGTGACATAGATCTGTCATCCAGTAATTGAAGTCAGCCTCCCTCTTTGAATAGCTTGCTTTGAAGAATTTAGTTTCATAGTCAGTGACCATCACAGCCAGATCCTGACCATCATGGAGGGACGGAGAGACCAGTACATTGCAGGCTTAACTCTTTCTTCACTGCAACTTTCCGTTTCAGCGTCTTGCATCAACCTGCCTGTGTCATGTTGGATCCATCACATCCTGACGACACCAAACGATACTAAAGAGCAACCGCCAACTCTCCCAACAGATTACATGACGGTACTCAAACACATCTGATTATTTCTCCTCTCCTGGTCACGCATCTTTCATCCTCTTCTAATGAAAAGTTTAATTAACTCTGATTACTGAAGGGAGGTAAAGTGGAAGGTTACAGTTTAACCTTCGGAGCTCTTCAACTATTTTTTGTGTCTGTCTCCACCTGCCATCAGGCTTGTTTTAATCTGTACGTTTGCACCAAAGAGTGGATTTTTTTTGTTTTTAAATTTGAAGGTTACTTTAGATTGGTTGTCTGATGTTATCTTCCCCCAGCTCAACCCAGTGCTGGTAGGACTCCACCAGGGCTATGTCATGTGCCTGATGGTGTTTCCACAGTCAGGTTCTCCATGTGTAAAGTTAAAGTCCCAAGTCATCATCACACACTGGTGAAATTACATCTCCGCATTTGACCCATCCCCGAGGAGGCATTGGGTCCCATTTTGTCAAAGTCTTTGGTATGACCTGACCAGGATTCGAACCCCGATCTCCCAGTCCTAACCCTAACCCGGACACTCATACCACTAGACCACCGGAGCTGGTGTAGGCATGAAGAGGAGCGAGTCTGGTTTGGGAACTTCAGGGTCTTATCTCTGCTTTTCACAGATGATGTGTTTGTTGGTATCTTCATGTTTTGGGATGGTTTGAAGCCAAATGTGAGTTGGCTAGGATGAGAGTCAGGCCGTCCAAATTTGAGACCATGATTTAACCTGGAGAACAGTAGAAGTCTCCCACTGACTGGAGTGGCTCTCTGCCTCAAGCAAAGTTCAAGTATCTTGATGCCTAATTCATGAATGATGGGGCTCATGGACTGATGGATTGTGACTTAATCTGCAGCAGAGGGTGTTGATCCAATTTATCGTAGTAAATACAGAGCAGAGCCAAAAGGAAAAGGGGTTCATGCATTCAGAGGTGCTGTGTCCCGACAGGCAGGGCACAAGGGGGCCCAAGAGGCCTGACAAACTTTGAGGTCAGAACTACAACAATAGTGAGACAGTGAAAGCCTGTTATTTGACAACACTATTATCTATCTCATACCCTCTGAAACACATACATGCATGCTTGGATGAAGAAATGGCAGCTTGCTTACTAGTCTGAGCCAGAGAGTAGATCTTTTTGCTTTAGGCCTGCATGACAACCTTGCAGTGCCGCTGTATGCACTCTCCAACTTTCATGGTCTAGAGCTCACTGGACAGATCGTATATCCTCTCTGATCTGGGAACAGATTCCCCCCCAGGTGAAGCTGGAGCGTGTCAATAAGGAGAGATGTCTGGGTTTCTCTCCTGGATCTGACCTTGGATGTGTGCTGAAAAACAGATAGGTGATAATAGGTTTCTACCATCATGTTCCATGTTACCGTGACTTCCTACCTTTGTAGCATCTTTGCTTTTTTGCACTATTAAGGATACCTGGAAATAGTTTGTTATTCCTTCACACTGTCTTCAAAAAGCTCCTGGTCAATTCACAAAGACGTGATTACAGAGATTTTTCCACTTGATAAAATGTTGTAATGGGTCCGAACGTGCTACAACCCCATTGTCCAACTCTGCTGCCAGAGGAAAGACCTGCACGGATATTTTCCAAATGAGTGGAACTTTGTGTCAGGAGGGCAACTTCTTACAATTTGAGATAAATGTAATCACTGCACGCTTTGATTTACAGGTTACCCTGAGGTCATGCAGCTTCTCTCACTATGTTTGACACAGAGAAAACATCTGGAACCGCCATCGGGGTCCAAACAAGTAATCATCGGACATTTAATGAGTCGATCAAGCTTTTGAAGTGGGAGTTTGATCAAAGCCTTGTGCAGTGGACTATGTCTGGTTCCTCCCCCTGAAGGGTTTTCATCACATCACAAGGACAAGGAGAAGCTTTGAGTGGGTAGAAACCCAAGTCAGGGTAATTAAAGCAGCAGCACGCCACCTTCACCAGGTGAAATGTGTCTATCAGCTGCTTTTTAGGAATTAAAAAGGGTTTAATTGGGGTTTTAAGAGATATCAGCTGGCATCTTCTCTAACCATTAAATCTGTGTAAAACAAAGACTGGAAAATGAAACAACCAAAGTGCAACCAGACACGATTCTTTTCTGGAAAACAAACTAGAGTTCAATTTTGAAAAAGATTTACTGACTGATATTGATCTAATAATCTGGGTTGATAAAAAAAAGTTTGGATGATTAAAGGTTTGGTTGAGTTTCTATTTATACTTTAATCACTTTAAATTAAATAACAGCAAAATGTCAATGTAGATTACTGAAGGAAAACATTTCCTCATTTATTTTTTGACCTTTGATTTAAAGAGGACATACTGTATTATGCTAAACTCACCTTTTGCAACTTTTAATGCTGCCATGAGTGTCTCTGCTAAACACAACAACCCGTTAGTTTTCTGTCAATGCTTGGTTTTAGGAATTGTATGTCTAAAATGAATCATTTCAGAAATGATTCTTATTGTGATGTCACAATAAGGTCAATTAAAATCCCCCCATCTGTTGATGCTGAAGGAGCAGCGGCTCTACCCCGAGCCCCTCCCGGATATCCGAGCTCCTCACCTCATAGCAGCCAGTCAGGGGATGGGTGCGTGTGGCCAGCAGCTTGTTTTCTGTTCTAAATAAAGTTTATTCAGACTCTTCTCCAACTTAGAAGACCAACAAGAAAAAAACTTGTTTTCTTTAAAGAGCAGGTTCACTGAGAAACTGTATTTTACTTGTTGTTTTTGAAATGTGATTGGTCACTCTGAGTTTAGCATGCAGGCTGAGCGTGAAAATAGTCTTCTACCCCGTCTTCAGAACTTCTTCAGTCTTCAGAACTTTTTCCCACAGAGATTGACTCACAGGGTATTTAAAGTACAGACCACTACAAATGTATACTAGATAAATTGCATTTCTTGCAGAAATGCGTTTGAATGCTTTATTGCTGAATACGATAGCTGAAACAGCTGAATTGAAGCTAAAACTAAGCTTAATTGTCAAAATGTGCTGAATGTATTTGAAGTTTTAGGAGCAAAAATTGTTAAAAACTTTTAAAAAGCCCGAAAAGTAAGTAGAGAATAGAGAAAAAAATCCTAAACAGCAGAAAACTGAAATCTCTAAACATAGTTTAAAAAACTGAGTAGCTAAAATGTTTAAACAGCTCATATTTGAGTATAAGTAGTTACATTTTCACAATTAGTTTAATTGTGAAATTAGCAGGATATGCTGAATTTTGAAACTGATAGCTGAGTAGCTGAACTGAAATAAGCAGTTTTCTGCTGCGAAAATTTAGCATAATTGTAAAAATGAGCTGAAAAGATTTAGTTGCAAAAAATCACTAACAAGTGTAATAAAGCCAAATAAGTAAGTTGAGAAAAGAGAAAAAAAATCTAAACAGAAGAAAACT
>SSNS01000329.1:0-122853 GCA_006937985.1 Aphyosemion australe
CAGCAGAAAACTGCTTATTTCAGTTCAGCTACTCAGCTATCAGTTTCAAAATTCAGCATATCCTGCTAATTTCACAATTAAACTAATTGTGAAAATGTAACTACTTATACTCAAATATGAGCTGTTTAAACATTTTAGCTACTCAGTTTTTTAAACTATGTTTAGAGATTTCAGTTTTCTGCTGTTTAGGATTTTTTTCTCTATTCTCTACTTACTTTTCGGGCTTTTTAAAAGTTTTTAACAATTTTTGCTCCTAAAACTTCAAATACATTCAGCACATTTTGACAATTAATCTTAGTTTTAGCTTCAATTCAGCTGTTTCAGCTATCGTATTCAGCAACAAAGCATTCAAACGTATTTCTGCAAGAAATGCAATTTATCTAGTTCAGTTTGTGGCACCATTTGTTTTAAATGTAAAGGACTGTGAAGCTGTGGAGCTAAAAGGTTTGAGAAGAGCAGCTGAAGACCCAAACAGTGATGTATCTCTGCTCATCCTGTGGAGGTTAAAACCATTTTAGAGGCTCAAACTGCAGACTCACCACTCCTAATATTGCTACCACGGTGATGCTGAGGGTTACGTTAAGTGGATCTGAAAAGCGTGCAACAGGTCGGATCAAACTGTTAGCAAACAGTTTATCGTTAAGTTCGTTAAATAGGGAGACGGGAGTTGGGCTGCTGCAGTTCAACGCTGCTAAAGAGCCTGCAAGGTGAAAATTCAGAAACAGAAACAAACATATTCATTTTTATTAGCACACGTAAAAAACATGCTCACACGTAAAAAATAAAACTAGAAATAAAAGGACAATGAAATGATTTCTTGTCTTACCATGAACCAGAGTTAAACAGATGATCTCCAAAGGCTTCATCTTCTTAGTGAAGCCTTTAATTATTCTGATGATCGGTGACTCAGAATGAAGATGTTCTGCTGCTGTCACATGCTTTCATCGGTAAATGTAACCTCCTTCAGATTGCTAATATTGACTTTGTAAACTGGGGCCTTTTCTGGCATCCAAACATCCTTGTGTCTGTTAAGTTTATTTGCATAATGAGTTTCTGGTTTTGCAACCAGTTTCTAAATTATTAAAAGCAGGATGATCAAATTGCCCTTCACCCTCTTTTTACACAAACAGACTTCTGGAAAGAAAAATAATCCAAGATAACTAAAAAAAACTGTTTTTCACTACATACATACATACATACATAACTACATACATACATACATACATAACTACATACATACATACATACATACATACATACATACATACATACATACATACAGACACACACACACACACACACACATACATACATACATACATACATACATACATACATACATACAGACACACACACACACACACACACACACATACATACATACATACAGACACACACACACATACATACATACATACAGACACACACACATACATACATACATACATACAGACATACATACATACATATATGTATGTATGTATGTATGTATGTATGTATGTATGTATACATACATACATACATACATACATACATACATACATAACTACATACATACATACATACATACATACATACATACATACATACATAACTACATACATACATACATACATACATAACTACATACATACATACATACATACATACATACATACAGACACACACACATACATACATACATACATACATAACTACATACATACATACATAACTACATACATACATACAGACATACAGACACACACACACACATACATACATACATACATACATACATACATACATACATACATACATACATACATACATACATACATACATACAGAAAAGAAAGCTGATCAGTTTCATAACTCTGTTTGTGGGAGGATTTATTGACATAAACAGCATTAAGATTTATTTTTAATTCCACTTATCATCAAGGCTGGTGAAGAAACCACATGAATCTGTCAATTTCTAATAACTACTGCCTTTTGTTCATCCTTCAGAACCTTAAAACACCAAATTCTTTGATTCTTTTGCAAAACAAAACAAAGAGAACTCCAATAATCTAACAATTTTCCTCTAAACAAACCGACAAAAAAAACCTAATTTGTTAATCAACTATTTTTTTAATCACCTATATTATTATTTATTATATTTTGATGTTCAATTGGCCCGGTGCTGATTCAGCTCACTGGCTGATCCAGATGCACCACATGGTGATGATGACCATGGCGTAGCAGGTGATAAGCAGCAGGTAGATACGGAAGAGCAGGTAGTCGAGGACGTACCCCACGTGACACCACTGGCCCTGCAGCTCGCTCTCCTTCTGCACGGAGGTGAGGTGAGCGCGGAGGTCCCTCAGGTACTGACAGATCTGCTGCAGCTCAGGCAGAGAAACCGTACCTGACAGAAGAATTTCATCTTAAACATCAAACTAGAAGCTGAAATTGGTTATTTTATATACTGATTACCTCCATTGATGTTTGGGTGCCTTTCAGGCGTTTGGCTGACATGTTGGATCACCCACGGGCCCGTGCTGTTGTTCAAGCTCTCAGGTTTGTCCTCCTGAGGTTTTTCAGGCGGTCGCACATCTTCGGGCCATCTGTAGCAGATCAGGTTGGCTATGTGTTTGAGCACGATGACTCGGACCCAGTTTGGAATCTCCTGGTACTTCATGGAGCTGTGATGAAGAACATTTGTGATGATGACCGTCTCCAGAAGACTGATGACCATCAGAGCCAGACACACGGAGAAATAGATCCCTGGGATCAAATCCACAGAAATCCAAATAGTTAGAATTCATGCTTTTGGCTAATTCATCTAGTTTATAACAAAAAAAACTAAGATTCCTGCCTGTAAGTGAAAGTTTTTAATTAACATTGTTAAGTCACGACCTCTGACCTATGATGGGCGTGCCGTTGGCTGTGCTGGGCAGCAGGTCGTTCATGATGAGTAGGAAGACGGTGTAGCCCAGGATGAGGGTCATCTTGAAGGAGGCGCGGTCCACGCTGTGGGGGGGCAGGTAGAAGGACAGGATGTCGATGAGCATGAGGAAGGAGCTCGGGATCAGCAGGTTGACCACGTAGAGCACCGGACGTCGCTTTATGACCACCTGGTGAACAAGAGAAGATCATGCAAACGAATGTGATTTGCTTTCTTTAGGATTTAGGTTTGGTACAGCACGTGAGATTAATACCTGACTGCTTAGCTGCAGCATTAGAAAGGTCCAAATTATGACCTTTTATGTGATTTTGTTTGTCTAAAAGTTATAAACATAAAAATGAGTTTCTCTGACCCAGAAAGTGATGATGTCCCACTCGTCAACCCCAAACTTCAGGATGGAGGTTTCTCCCAGTATGTCCACCAGCTCCCATTCTCCACTAGCTTCCAGGTACTGCTTTGAGTTTATTGACATCTCATTAAAGGTCAGAGCAGGGCTGACCCTCACGTCACGTACTGGGAACAAGAAAAAGACTTATTTAGAATTATTTTACATTTATTATCATTTTAACATTTAGTCAACTTTGATTTTCCCTTTTCTCTGGTTTAGTAAAATAGGAAGTGACTTTTTCTTACTGGTGTGCATGTAAGAACCAAAAGTAAATGTGCAATTCTGCACGTCAAAAGGAAAGTTGAAGATCTCCAGGTTGCAGGCCGAGACGAGCCGCAGCATCCTGTCCCAGCGAATGCGACCTGTGTGGTTGACGTAGACATATGGACACGCCTGGGAGACATCGTCGTCCACGCTTAGAGGATGGAGAAACAAAGAGGGCATGTAAATCGTGGAAGAAAATGGGTTATATCATAAATAAATCGAACATTTATCACTGGGTTTAATCATTGAGAGTCTCACCCAGCGGGACGAGCAGCATTTCCTCACGTTTTATTTTTATTTATGAGATCAGGGTGAAACTTTCCTGTTGACTGCATTTCCTTGAGGACTAATAATACCAGACTGGTGCCACCCCCTCAGGGTGCAGCCAGGTCACAGGATGCAGGAGTTTTAGAAACTCTTAGAGCTAAAGGCCATCTAATTTAGACATGACCTCAGGGCCTGTGGCTGGTCTCAGGCCTGTTAGCAGCTCTGACTCAAGCAGGAGGTGTTATCTTTATTTTTCTACACCTGATTCTGCAACACCTGGTAATCACCCTGCAACACGATTCAGCATTAAACACTGAGTGCTGCAGTGCAAAACATCACACACAAACACAAACGCTCGTCTCACATGTGTCCTCTAAACCCTACGGTGTGGTTTTCTTCACTTTTCTTCACTAAAGCCAATAATAGCTTCACTTGTGAAAATGAAAGTCAGAATTCACTCATTTAAACGCTGATCCAGTTTCAACAGAAATGTGTGAATCGAGTCAGATTTTACAGAAAAGCCTCTGGATCAGGTCCCCTATCCGGCATCGCTCCAACCCGCCTAATTTAAAAGGTTGGTCAATCTCTGCAGGAGCCTCATCACCAATGATTCAACTCAAGTGTGTTGGAGCAGGGACACAACTAAAACCTGCTGGACAGGGAATCTTGAGGACCAGGATTGGAGAGCTCTATACGCTAAATCAGGCCAGACCATGACTTCAGTCACCATGTGATTAAGAAAACTGGCTGAAAGTAGCTATTGAGAGTATAATACTTCTCTAACTGATAGATGACTTACAACTCATACACGATGATGTCTGGAGACCACAGCTCCTTCACTGGGAGAGAAATCCTACCAACACCGTCGCACTCAGCAGGGTCCCAAACCAAGAACTCGTTGCGCCAGAACTGCAGCGAGTTAAAAATAAATAATCAAATTAAATCCTGCCAGTTCAACGTACAGGTGAAACTGGAAAAATGAGAATATGATGCAAAAGTCATTTTATTTTAGTAATTCAGCTTAGACTGAGAGACCATCTAAAGGCTCT
Source organism: Aphyosemion australe (assembly GCA_006937985.1). Taxonomy (NCBI): domain Eukaryota; kingdom Metazoa; phylum Chordata; class Actinopteri; order Cyprinodontiformes; family Nothobranchiidae; genus Aphyosemion; species Aphyosemion australe. The sequence continues at coordinate 4,897 of SSNS01000329.1, forward strand.
GGAACCCTTTGCAGGTGTTCTGGATTCATTAGCTGATTAGAGTGTGACACTTTGAGTCTAGAATATTGAACCTTTTCACAATATTCTGATTGTCTGAATGTGGGGTTTTCATCAGCTGTAGCCATAATCATCACAATTATAACAAATGAAGGCTTGAAATATCTGATTTTGCATGGAATGAGTCTATCTCATATTAGTTTCACCTTTTGAGTTGAATTACTGACATAAAATGAACTTTTGCACCATATTCTAATTTTTCAAGTTTTACTTGTCTGATTTGTGCTTGTGCTGCTCACCAGTCTCAGCCACAAGAAAGTAGTGAGTAACTGAGCCTTTTCATTCTGAAACACAAAAATAAATCACTAAAAAGACTGAACTAGGCTGATGTGCAGCTGTGTTGGAATATGTTCGGTGTACGAAACTCACCACCCCGAGGACGGCGTACAGGGTGAAGGAGATGTTGGCGATGGTGGGGCTGCTGAGGTTGACCACCGGTCTGAAGGGCTGCAGGTCAAACACAGCCTGCAGGGACTCATGGGTCGGACCGCCTCCATCTCTACAAACCAGTTCACTGTGACACAAACACACTGTCCCCAAAAAATGTTTTAAAATGTTCAGCAAATCTGTAATCTAATCTGACCTGGCTGCTGTTTCCTTCTTAATAAGAATCTTTGCAACATTAAATCATGAATTAATATTAATATTAAACAATTCCACTTCAGCATAATTTAATTATTTTAACATGAAGTAAAAAAAACAGCATCTTTAAATAATGCCTACTGTACTTTATTTGAATACCATAACTAGAAATAAGACATAAATAAAAACATGCTAGTGTTACCTGAGAGGAGGAATAACCCAGAGAAGAAGCTGGAGCTCTGCTGAGACAAAACCATGCTGGATCATCTGGTGGAGGAAATAATCTTCACCACCCTGAGTTTATCTCCTCGTGACTCTCTGCACTCTCTCATAAACACTCTTGTTTTTGTCTCTGAGGAACATGAACATGGACATTAATCATCCTCATCCTCACTCCCAACCTAACCACACCACGACCTGCATTTTCCTACAGTAAATAATCAAATCTGACCCTGAATCAGACCTAAACACACCAATAAATCACTAAATTAGTTCATTTATCCTGCTGGGATCAGTTCTCAGAAATACAATTTATTAACACATGAAAAGGAAAATTTAGTCAAGTTTTCAAGTTTTTCCTGCTAAAAATGTAACATATTTTGATGAACATTCATCTATAAACACTTGAGTATTTTCATTCATTCAGAACATAAAGTCTTTGTAGACAAACAGAAATGGATAAAAACACAAACTTGTTGTTTAACACCTTCAGAGAACGTTCAGCTGTTGTATTTTTAACACCTCCTCCACCACAGGGAGTCACGGTGTGAGAGTTACATTTTCCTCATCTCTGCTGCAGAACCAGGTGCTTTTAAAGAAAACCTCATTTCTGCTGTTTGGAAATCACACATCCCAAAAAAGCCATGCACCTAAATCAGAAATATGAGACAGAAGTGAACAAACACTCTGAAACTGAGTGTAAATAAATAAATCAGTTAAATGCCGTCTAATCAGTGGTCTCTGGGATCTATTCATGTTTATTTTAAAGAACTGGAACATGTGTTTAATCAATACATTTGCATTGGTCTCTAGCAGGAATCAATGCCTTGTAAGTTGTTCTCGGGGAAAAAAATATACAGGTGCACCATTTCTAGGACCTAAAAGTTACTCACGTCACAGCTGAGCTTCAGATGGCAGGTTTTGAAGTCTTATTTCCTGATATTTGGACATCTCTCCTCTGATTGGATAACAGCAACACGACTCAACCACTGACTTGTAATGATGATGTTTTATCTCCACAAATAACACAATCCTAGAGGAGCTCTGCTGTGTGGTGAAGCTGCTAATGCTAACGGTTAGCTTCTACTAGTCGAGACGTTCTCTGCTGTTTCCTGGACGCTAAACCAACAACAGTCTTCCCCGCTGTGAGTCAAGATGGATGAGTTCATGACATGACACGAGTTAAGTGACAGTGTGACGTAGATCTGTCAGGCTTTTCTAATCCTAGATTTTCACCGTCTATTTTCTATCAGAAGCTAATGCAGGAGATAGTTGTAGGAGACTATTTTCATGTTCAGCCTGTGTGAAAAACTCAGAGTGACTGATTATAATCAGAAATAATCATTAACAAACAGGTTTTCAGTGAACCACACCTTTAATAAAAAGAAATAATGCAAATATAATAATAATGATGCACAGACAACTTTTTGTAATATTAAATTCCTCTTGGTGTTTTAGTTTACATCTCTGAAAAATATTCAAACGTGTAAAACAGACATTTTTATCCAACAGATTATTCAACAGAATCAGAGAGAAAAGCAAAAACTAGCTGATGACTTTAATTTGCTTCCAAACAAAATGCTTTTAAATGACTAAGGAGGCTTTTTAGATGAAAGTTGTGATTTTGAAGCCCACTCTGATAGACGAGTTAGGTTTTATAGTACGAGATCACCCAGATAAGGATTATGGTGATGAAGCTGACGGTGATGAAGATGATGTAGAAGATGAAGAGCAGGCGGTCTATGACCAGACCGACCTGGATCCACTCCTCAAAGCTGGGCGTTGCTTTTAGACGCTGCAGGACCTGGAGGTGGATGGCTTGAAGATCACTGCCCAGGTTCTTCAACACCTCCACCGTCTCGTCTTCATTCGGCTGCTCCTTCCCGTTCTCTTCAGCCACTTGAGACAAACCCTCCATTTCTAATTAAAGAAGAAGCAAAAGTTTATGAACAGTTTATATCACGAGCTATCTCGTCCTACTTCTGTTTCAAACCTTGTGCGTTTGGGTTTTGGATCACTGCATCTCCTTGTTGGAGGGTCTTTGCAGGAAGCCGAACTAGCCGACCCAAAACTCCAACAACAAACTTTCTGACCCAGCGAGGAGGTGGAGCATAGTGAGCCGAGCCACGCAGGAAATTTGTAATTAAGATGGCCTCCATCATACTCGAAACCATCAGAATCAGGCAGAGAGACAGGAACACATCTGGGGACAGAAGTGGAGACGAACAACTCTCTTATCATAAATGCTTACTGGTCAACAACACTGCAACCAGCAGCAGGTGGACTGACTTATGAGAGGAATGGTGTTTCCGGTGATGGGCAGCAGGTTGTTTGTGCTGAGCAGGAAGACGGTGTAGCCCAGGACCAGGGTCATCTTAAACAGGGACCGGTCTATTTCCTGTGCAGGAAGCAGGAAGCTGAAGAGGTCTACGGTGATGAGGAAGCAGCTGGGCATCAGGAGGTTCACCACATATGTGAGGGGTTGGCGCCGGATGGAGATCTGGTTGTGAAACACAAACACAATTATTAAAGGAGACATAATATGACATAGCTCTATGGTGGATACAAAACATGTTTATAAAGTTTGCACTAAATCCCTCTCACATGAAGCGATTTCAGCAGTTTTATTCTTGGCAGTTTCAGTACCTTCCACAATGAGCCGTTTCAGGGCTCTGAAATAACAAGCTGGAGTTGGCCACGCCCACCCATCCCCCACTCAGGCTGCTATAAGCTGAGAAGCTCTGATATCTGGGAGAGGCACTTGGAGAGCACAGACGCCTTTTCTCTTCTCTCCCTTATCTTTTCCCAAGGCTCTTGTCCTGTCTGTCTACCAGAGCATTTCTCTGAATTCCTCCTGAAAACTCAATTTTATATTAAATCATGAATTTGGTAAGCTGGACATTCAACGCGATTGACAAGATTTTTTCAACAATGAGAATGGAGCAGGGGGCTCCATCCTGTCTGGACAGAACGCACCCGGTGGGGTATATTTTGGATTCCTGGAAGGAGTGGAAGATTATATGCCTCTCCCAGCTGTCCGTGGAGGACGTAGAAGACATGGATATTTGGAATTATGATTTCTGGATCTCTTCTTATTCGAGTTGGAGGATTTCTGGTATTTCGAAAATTTGGAAAGTCGGGGGCGATTGGAATAGCACCTGAACTCAAGGAAAGTCTCAGCCGGGCAGAGACCACTCAGACTCAGATGTTGCTCGAGGTGAATCGCAAGCTAGAGTTTCTAGCTGCGATCCCGGTGTTGGCGCGCAAAATGGATGTGATCTTGGAGAAGGTTGAGCACAGTATGGGCAAATTTAAACCCAATTATTGGATTCACTGAGGGACTGAAGACCAGCTAAAAACTGCAAGGCAGAGAGAAGATTATCTCTGCCTGTTCCTAAACAACCTTTCTTATCTGAATCTAGCACCCTTGCAGCCTTGACAGATGCTGTGAACCCCGCCCTAACCCCCCACCTTTGGAACTGTGGCCTGGCCTGCCAAGGACACCGTACTGAAGGAGCCAATGTGATCTGCGTACCCTCTATCTCCCTCCCACCTCTGAACGTCAGGAATCGAGAACGCACACTGAGGCTGCTCTCTCTCTCCCAGGCCCCTCCCACCCACCTCTCAGGGACCCATGTCTGTCTATATATGTTGCTCATCCCCCCCCCCCCCCCCCCCCCCCCCCCCCCCCCCCCCCCCCATATCTCTCTACCCGCCCCCATCTTTTTCTTTCTAGTTATCTGGCGGTGTTTTTATTTGATTTTGATTTTACTGTATTAATTCTTAATCTAGCTCACTGCCTGTTATGTTGTATGATTCTAGTTTTAGTAACCATTCATTTAGTCAGTCTTACATGTTAGCTGGTTTACTAGTTATACTGCTTCAGTTCTCAGGTCACCCTACACTCTTAGTTTATACAATCATTTATGTATGTTCTGTTATGCAGTGTCTTATTTGTTTGTAAAGCGCTTTGAGTTGCCTTCAGATAGGAAATGTGCTATATAAATAAAACTGCCTTGCCTTGTAGTAGAGCCGCTGCTCCTCCAGCAGCAGCTCTCTTTTACCCTTGAGAGGTTGTTCTATTCTAATTTCTCCATTTGTGACATCACAAACCGGGACTTTTTGAAATGGTTTGTTTAGGGAATATAATTGCTAAAATCAAATACTAACAGAAAATGGGTGGAAGGTTTTATTTTTCAAGTTTGGGGTGTTTATAGAGGCAGTAAAGACCCACACGGCAGCACAAAAGGATGCAAAAGGTGAGTTTTGTATAATATGTCCCCTTTAATACAATTACTGCTCTATTCCAATTTGTTTCTTTTATTTAAAGAGTGAAGTTAAGATTTTGTGGATCTCTTACTCGGGTTTACGTCCTTGCTTTGCCCATTTTTAATGCAAACTCATCAGATTCCCTCACTAAATTCCTGATGTTATAATATTTTCTGTAAATTCTCTAATTATCCACACAGTTTTTATGATCCAAAGTTTAGTAACATGAAACTTTATCAAATTTATAGTGCTGAATAATCTCATTTTCTCACATAGAAGTGAAGCTCATCATAAGCGAATCCATCCAAAGTTTGTATCAGCTTGAGTTCGGATTTGATTCCAATCAATTCCCATTCACCCATGGTTGCCATTGCGTCTTGAGATTGTTGAAGTATTTCCTCAGCTGATGTCAGATTATCAAGCTTTATGTCATAAACTGAAAAGAGAAAAAATGTCAGGATTTTGGATGAAACACAATTGGAATGATTGGATTACAGGATGGAAGCAGAGTCTGGGGATTTTGGGTTGGGCTCTCCAATCTCCGGAGCTGAGGTCACTGAGGTGGTCAAAAAACTCCTCGGTGGCAAGGCTCCGGGGGTGGATGAGATCCGCCCGGATTTCCTTAAGGCTCTGGATGTTGTGGGGCTGTGTTGGTTGACGCGGCTCTGCAATATCGCGTGGACATCGGGGGCAGTTCCACTGGATTGGCAGACCGGGGTGGTGGTCCCCCTATTTAAAAAGGGGGACCGCAGGGTGTGTTCCAACTACAGGGGGATCACACTCCTGAGCCTCCCTGGTAAGGTCTATTCAGGGGTTCTGGAGAGGAGGGTCCGTCGGATAGTGGAACCTCGGATTCAGGAGGAGCAATGTGGTTTTCGTCCTGGCCGTGGAACACTGGACCAGCTCTATACCCTTGGGGGGGTCCTGGAGTGTGCGTGGGAGTTCGCCCAACCAATCTACATGTGTTTTGTGGATTTGGAGAAGGCGTTCGACCGCGTCCCTCGGGGGGCCCTGTGGGGGGTACTCTGGGAGTATGGGGTACCAGGCCCCTTGATACGGGCTGTTAGGTCCTTGTACGACCAGTGTCAGAGCTTGGTCCGCATTGCCGGCAGTAAGTCGGGCTCGTTTCCGGTGAGAGTTGGACTCCGCCAAGGCTGCCCTTTGTCACCGATTCTGTTCATAACTTTTATGGACAGAATTTCTAGGTGCAGCCAAGGTGGTGAGGGGATCCGTTTTGGTGGCCTAAGGATCAGGTCTCTGCTTTTTGCAGATGATGTGGTCCTGTTGGCTTCGTCAGAACGTGATCTCCGGCTTTCGCTGGAGCAGTTCGCAGCCGGGTGTGAAGCAGCTGGGATGAGAATCAGCTCCTCTAAATCCGAGACCATGGTCTTGAGTCGGAAAAGGGTAGAATGCCTTCTCCAGGTCAGGGACGAGGTCCTGCCCCAAGTGGAGGAGTTTAAGTATCTCGGGGTCTTGTTCACGAGTGAGGGAAGGGTGGAGCGTGAGATCGACAGGCGGATTGGTGCTGCGTCTGCAGTGATGGGGGCGTTGTACCGGTCTGTCGTGGTGAAGAGAGAGCTGAGTCGAAAGGCGAAGCTCTCAATTTACCGGTCGATCTACGTTCCTACCCTCACCTATGGTCACGAGCTTTGGGTAGTGACCGAAAGAACGAGATCGCGGATACAAGCGGCCGAAATGAGTTTTCTTCGCAGGGTGGCTGGGCTCTCCCTTAGAGATAGGGTGAGGAGCTCGGTCATCCGGGAGGGGCTCGGAGTAGACCCGCTGCTCCTCCACATCGAGAGGAGCCAGTTGAGGTGGCTCGGGCATCTGATTAGGATGCCTCCTGGACGCCTCCCTGGTGAGGTTTTCCGGGCACGTCCAACCGGGAGGAGACCCAAAGGAAGACCCAGGACACGCTGGAGAGATTATGTCTCTCGGCTGGCCTGGGAACGCCTTGGGATTCCCCCGGAGGAGCTGGCCCAAGTGGCTGGGGAGAGGGAGGTCTGGGCTTCCCTCCTTAAGCTGCTGCCCCCGCGACCCGACTCCGGATAAGCGGGAGAAAATGGATGGATGGATGGATGGATGGNGAGGTCACTGAGGTGGTCAAAAAACTCCTCGGTGGCAAGGCTCCGGGGGTGGATGAGATCCGCCCGGATTTCCTTAAGGCTCTGGATGTTGTGGGGCTGTGTTGGTTGACGCGGCTCTGCAATATCGCGTGGACATCGGGGGCAGTTCCACTGGATTGGCAGACCGGGGTGGTGGTCCCCCTATTTAAAAAGGGGGACCGCAGGGTGTGTTCCAACTACAGGGGGATCACACTCCTGAGCCTCCCTGGTAAGGTCTATTCAGGGGTTCTGGAGAGGAGGGTCCGTCGGATAGTCGAACCTCGGATTCAGGAGGAGCAATGTGGTTTTCGTCCTGGCCGTGGAACACTGGACCAGCTCTATACCCTTGGGGGGGTCCTGGAGGGTGCGTGGGAGTTCGCCCAACCAATCTACATGTGTTTTGTGGATTTGGAGAAGGCGTTCGACCGCGTCCCTCGGGGGGCCCTGTGGGGGGTACTCTGGGAGTATGGGGTACCAGGCCCCTTGATACGGGCTGTTAGGTCCTTGTACGACCAGTGTCAGAGCTTGGTCCGCATTGCCGGCAGTAAGTCGGGCTCGTTTCCGGTGAGAGTTGGACTCCGCCAAGGCTGCCCTTTGTCACCGATTCTGTTCATAACTTTTATGGACAGAATTTCTAGGTGCAGCCAAGGTGGTGAGGGGATCCGTTTTGGTGGCCTAAGGATCAGGTCTCTGCTTTTTGCAGATGATGTGGTCCTGTTGGCTTCGTCAGAACGTGATCTCCGGCTTTCGCTGGAGCAGTTCGCAGCCGGGTGTGAAGCAGCTGGGATGAGAATCAGCTCCTCTAAATCCGAGACCATGGTCTTGAGTCGGAAAAGGGTAGAATGCCTTCTCCAGGTCAGGGACGAGGTCCTGCCCCAAGTGGAGGAGTTTAAGTATCTCGGGGTCTTGTTCACGAGTGAGGGAAGGGTGGAGCGTGAGATCGACAGGCGGATTGGTGCTGCGTCTGCAGTGATGGGGGCGTTGTACCGGTCTGTCGTGGTGAAGAGAGAGCTGAGTCGAAAGGCGAAGCTCTCAATTTACCGGTCGATCTACGTTCCTACCCTCACCTATGGTCACGAGCTTTGGGTAGTGACCGAAAGAACGAGATCGCGGATACAAGCGGCCGAAATGAGTTTTCTTCGCAGGGTGGCTGGGCTCTCCCTTAGAGATAGGGTGAGGAGCTCGGTCATCCGGGAGGGGCTCGGAGTAGACCCGCTGCTCCTCCACATCGAGAGGAGCCAGTTGAGGTGGCTCGGGCATCTGATTAGGATGCCTCCTGGACGCCTCCCTGGTGAGGTTTTCCGGGCACGTCCAACCGGGAGGAGACCCAAAGGAAGACCCAGGACACGATGGAGAGATTATGTCTCTCGGCTGGCCTGGGAACGCCTTGGGATTCCCCCGGAGGAGCTGGCCCAAGTGACTGGGGAGAGGGAGGTCTGGGCTTCCCTCCTTAAGCTGCTGCCCCCGCGACCCGACTCCGGATAAGCGGGAGAAAATGGATGGATGGATTACAGGAAGGAGTGAAATTAAAGTCGTTAGACTTACTGCTGTGTATGTAGGAGTTGAAGGTAAAGGTGCAGTTCTGGATGTCAAATGGAAACAAATAAATGTTCAGACGACAGGAGCTTACGACTCTGACAGGCTGATCATCATAAACCGTCCCAGAATAATAAAGGTAGGTGTATGGGACGTCGGGAGCTGAGTTTTTTTCCATGCTGAAGGACGAGAAGGCAAAATAAAAATCTATAACTCAAACCATCAAGCTCACAACAATGCTGTACCTAATGAATTTAGAGACAAATTAAACTGGTAAAAACTAGACAAAAAGGTAACACTTTAGTTTAGGGAACACAAGTTAACCATTAATTAGCTGCCAATTAATATACATATTAGTGGACTACTACGTCTTAATTAGTCATTATTAAGTACTTATTGTACTTTATAATTAATGCAGATACTCATTAGCTCTAATCAATGTGTAGCTCATAAAGAAGTAATTCAATGGGAATTTTATTCTGCATTAATAACCAGAAAAATGATGTTGTGGTATTATGTAAATAAACACCAAACTGCAAGTATTAATAGAGCCAAAACAACAAATAATTAACCATTTATAAGCAAGAATATGTTCCCCATTCTAAAGTGAGCTAATGAGTTTCTGCGTTAATCAGCAACAAACCATTTGCTTTCAAATAACAAACCATTATTAATGTCCTATTATGATAAAACCCTTAATTTATGGTCTGTTAATATAAGAATTAGGGCCTTAGTAATTAGCAGTTAATAAGTACTTAATAATGACTGATTAAGACTTAGTAGTCCACTGATATGTATGTTATTTGGCAGCTAATTAATGGTCAATTTGTGTTCCCTAAACTAAAGTGTTACAGAAAAAATAAATAAAAATCAGACGTACAATTCATTGATGACGACATCCGGCACCCAAAGCAGACTTCGTGGAATTGCAACCCATTCCACACCACATTCATCTGCATTCCATGTGGTGAATTCGTTATTCCATTGCTGCATCCATAAAACATACATTTTAAAGAACTGACAAAAGGTGCTTTTTTTTTTGCATGTGTCATAAGGAGAACACCTACTAGGTTTTGCCAGATGTAAGTGGTCAGGACCTGGGCCTTCTCATCCTGAGAAAGACCATGGAACTGTTATATCTAACACCACGAAAACCAACATAAACAGGTCAAACGCATTATGGAACAGTGGCGTGTCCAGGCCCTTTAAAATAGGGGGCACTTGTTTATGCAGGGGTCGCACCTAGGGATGCAGCGATACCACTTTTTTCCAAACCGATATGATACCAATACTTGGATCTGAGGACTCGCCGATACCGATACCGATACTTGTACCACACACAAAAATGCAATGAATTGGAATACAGGTTTTATTTTCTTCTCTTCTTTCAACAGGAAAAGACGTTGAGTTAGATAAAAAATTAAATATATTAATAGAGATCACAAAACAGTTTTATACAAACAAAACAGCCCCTCACAAAATCATTCATTTTTTGCATTCTAGTGAATTTGTGAGCTCCACATTGTGACTTGACCATTTTAGCATACCAGGTACTAATAAGTAGGCCTGGGGATGGAAAACAATGCTATAGGTACATGCTGCCACCTACTGGTTTTGGGTTTAACCCCAAGCCTTTTGTGGACAATATAAAGTAAATGTCAGTGGAACTCAGTGGGGTGGCCAATCAGATTCCAAGGGTGGCTATACCCCAGGCCACTCCCTGGACACGCCCCTGTTATCGAACCAAGACACGGATTCTGCATTTGACACACGTTTTGTGTTTCTTACCACTCCCAGAATACCATATAGGGTGAAACCAATGGAAACAGTGGTTGGGGTGGACATGTTCACCACAGGTCGGATGGCGTTCAGGTCGAAGGCTGACTGCAGAGAACTCAGCAGCGACGTTGGACCAGGCTGAGAGCAGCTCAGAGCAGCAGAGCTGCAGGAAGCTGCAGAGGACAGGAAGACAGGAATGAAAATTAGATGATGCATCATCAGCTGACCTGATACAAAACTTCATCAAACTCTTCATCATCGTAAACAATTGAGCATCTGAATCAGAATTACAAACAGGACCCTGCAGATATTTTTTCAGGCCCCAGATGAGTCCAAATATAACGTGAGTCTTTGTTCATCTCTTGCGTTTGGAGACATTTTCAATCAGGGTGAAATATTTACCTTATTTGCTGATTTAGAGAGTTTCAGTAAAATAAATTAGCCTCATGGGAATTAAAACAGGAAGAAGCCAGTAAATAAAATAAATGTGTAGATTAGACTGAGTGGAGCTGTACTCACCGATCATCAGCAGAGAGACGAGGACGTATAGATGCTTAGAAGGCTTGATTTTCATCAGGCAGCACTAAAAACATTAACATTGGGTCAACAGCTGTCCTGCTAAGCTGTTAGGGTGGAGTTTAGGTGGAACGATTAGAAAATGATCAATTATGTATATTTAGATTTCATATAATACATTTGTGTCATGTTCTAAAAAAGTTTCCTCGGGAACCTGGAAAAGAAGTGTGTATTTATATCGACTTATACAGTAGAATAAGAGTGGCTTTTAACAGTAGAAGACAGATTTATAGAGTATAATTATTTTTGCATTGCAGTATTTCTCCTAACATAAATACCCACCATGTTTTCAGATCTACTGTCCATGGCTGAACTGGAGTCATGCACGGTGCATCTTAACTTGACATTTTATGCATTTCATAAACGGAGCTCAGATCAGACGCTATCAGGATGAAATGGGCAAAGTACTGAACAAATATTTCACTGTTTTCTTTCAAGAATGAGGATTTTCTTTGATGACACAATCTTTTCTTTCATAAAACACATTATTTTGCAAACTGCCATTACTCTGTGCTGAACCTGACAATAAACTTTAATTACCCTCCACAACTATAGATATTAATTTAGGTGATTTTACCTAATGTGATAAATTTAAACTTGGGAAAACTGTGATAACTCACACCAAAAAGCCTATTAGCTCAGCTGCGTTCTGCATACAGCATGCTGCTAACATCTGCAGGATTTAAAAACTCAAGGCTGAACATGAAAAAAATAAATAAATAAATAAATTTCATTCAAAAGCTGAATTAAATTTTCCAAGTTGTTTTATTTTGCAGACTTTCTCCACTTTGACTTGCACAGGATTACAGAAAACACTTAGAACTGTTTTATAATAAGTTTAAAAGGCTAATTTGAATTCCAAGAATAAGAATATTAGCATTTACAAATCAAACAGTGCTATAACTGCATCATATACGATTTCCAGCTACAGTATTTGAAATCCCTGAAACAAATGACAATAAGCGGGTCAAATTTAAGCTGACAGATGAGTCACTAGATCACAAAGCAGCTTACTGGTTGTACGAGTTCACCCAGAAAATGATGATGGTAATGAAGCTGACTGATATGAAGACGATGTAGAGGCCAAACAGCAGGCGGTCAATGATGAAACCCACCTGGACCCAGTCCTCGGAGCTCTGCTTCCCTTGCTGCTGCTGCTCCACCTGAACGCGGATGGCCAGGAGGACTTTGTTCAGGCTCCTGAGCTCCTGCAGGGCTTTGTTGTCCTCAGATGACCCCTTTGTCTCTGGAGGTCCTCCATCAGATTTACCTTTTGCCACAACAGAGCCGGTCCTCTGCACTGTTTGGAAGACACATTTTAGTCAGTAAAAAGATTGCAAACAGTAACGTCTGGAAGAGCTCCTCTTACGTTAGTTCCTTGAAAACAATTAAATTTAACAGAACTCTGTCGAGCAGTGTGCATTTTCTAAAGTTTGTACTTTTTTCTATCTTTCACATGAAAATATTCCCTAAAGCAGCAATTCAGAGTTTTCCCCCTTTCAGGAATTATGTGTGATTCTTTAGGAATCTGTAAAAGTCATTGTCTTACCCTGTAGTTTGATATAATGTAGGCAGTATGTCAAATTTATTTGCATAGAGCCCCATGCAATTTGAATTGAGCGCTACTCAGCGTTAGCCAATAGCATTAGACATCCGTCTACCTACAGATGTCAATCACAGAGCGTGTGCACATGTTTGTGGGTGCAGTTAGACTGATGCATTGCAGAGTTGGCAACATTTCTTTTGGACAAGTAAGTTATATATATATATATAATAATTGTAAAACATGCTTTAGCTCTGTTTCCCACTAGAGGTGGTTGTTCACATAGGGGAGGTGTTGCTTCCAGTTGTAATCACGGAAGAAGGGAGAAGGGCTTTAGGTACAATACATTTGTTTCGCCTCTAGATGGTGCCCTCTGAGAAGAATGACCACTGGATTACTGCTTTATCCACCACTCTCATGCAGTTTCAGTCTATGGGCTTTACTTTTAGCACCCCCTAGTGCCCATTTATTAGAACCAAAAGTAAAACTTATCTCCTCGTTGTGCGTTCGTCTTTTTAACACCTTAATCTAACTGCTGAAATGTCTCCTCAGCCTTCATTAGTGTCTACAGGAGCGGTTCATCACTAAATCAAACAAATCAGCTGTGTTCATGATCTAAAACATGCAGGAAACATGCTGGAAGCAGACTGCAGCACCAGGTATGTCAGCTCCACTTTACTATGTCCAATAGGGACTGGACCAGCACTCTGAAGTTGCAAGTGCGGTATTCTGGCCACAGAGGGTCGGTGGGGGTCTGAGTGACATTTGTAAAATTGTAAAGTATGGCTTAACTGTTATGCATACCTGAGTCTGTTGGTTTCCTTCGCGGCATGCAGACAAGACAGCCGAGAAAATTCAGAACGAGCACCTGAATCCATCGAGGAACAGGAGAAAAGTCAGCTGAATTACACAACAGGTTGGTGATGAGGATGGTCTCCAGCAGACTGCCCACCATAAGAGCCAGGCACAGAGAGAAGAACACATCTGGAGAAGAAAAAATGAAGGAGACGGAGCCAGAAAGATTATGCAAGTTGATTTACAGATCTGAAAACGTGGATTTGTTTGTCTCTACCCATGTCCCACTCTAGGTGACATTCACTGACTTATGAGAGGAATGGTGTTTCCCGTGACGGGCAGCAGGTCGTTCATGATGAGCAGAAAGACGGTGTAGCCCAGGATGAGGGTCATCTTGAAGGAGGAGCGGTCCACGCTCTGAGGAGGCAGCAGGAAGCTGAAGAGGTCCACGGTGATGAGGAAGCAGCTGGGGAGCAGGAGGTTCACCACGTACATGGTGGCACGGCGCCGCAGTGTGATCTGAGGAGAGGAAAACAAACTCAGTCAGAAATCAGTTTGCTTTTTTACATTCTAACACAAAACCTGCACACCTACATAAAATGCAAGGTAATCTATGTAAGGTATGCTATCATTGCTATTTGGCATCTTCTGGGCGGTGATATCCAGCAGCTCCCATTCGCCCATGGTGGTCATCACAGACTTGGAGTCCTCTGTGATGTTTTCTGCAGGACTCCCGAGGAAAACCTGGATTTCGAATGCTGGAAACAGAAAGTTCATAGGAGCTGAGCTCAGTAAAAACCCAAATGATGAGATGTAATCAGGTTCTGACCTTTTTTCATCAGAAAGAAACTACAGATGTTACGTTGTGACTCACCGTAGTAGATGTAGGAGTTGAAAGTCAAAGAGCAGTTTTGGACGTCGAAGGGGAAGGTGTAGATGTTGAGGTTGCAGGAGCTGACGACTCTGACGGGCAGGGCGTCGTGCACAATGCCATCATTGAACAGGTACACATACGGGACGGACGGGGCTTTGTTTTCCTCCATACTGACAAACCAAAGCATAGAGATGTGGAAATGAGAGGATGGAGCTTTTAACAGAAACAATAAAGTTAGAGGGCTCTGTCAATTGGAACAAAAAATCTTATTACGGTGTTTTTGAATGTAAAAAACTCCAAGACACATTAGAATGCCTTTATGTTCATAGTTTGAGCCATGAAAAGCCACTTCTGCTAACAAACTTAACGAAGTAACTCACAACTCGTTGATGACAATATCTGGGAGCCAGAATTTGTCTTTAGGTAGGGAGATCTTACTGGCGCCACACTGGACCTGCTCCCAGCTGATAAACTCGTTCATCCACCACTGTAACACAAAAACCCACGTCAGCAATCAGCTAGTCTCCTTTTCTTTAGATGATTGCACCACTCACATAATGTAGCCAAATGTAAGTGGTCAGGAGCTGAGCTTTCTCATCCTGAAAGACAAGAAGGATAACCGTGTGACCTGGAAATATGAATGATCATTTATCTTTTTTTAAAAGTTAAAAATAGATAAAAAGAGAGTGGAGGATGAACATACCACTCCTAAAATCCCATACAGCGTGAAGTAAATGCTGATGTTGGTGACGGTCGTTTGGTTCAGGACGGGTCGAATGGCACTCAGGTTGAAGACAGGAGTCAGAGCCTCCAGGAGGCTCGGCTGGTCGGGTTTGGAGCAGGTCACGTCCACGGTGCTGCACAAAGCTGACGGGGAGGTACGAGAGATCAAAGTTATTTAACATGTGCTTGAATTTTGCTTTAGCAACTACTAATCATTATTAATACGTTGGAAGGTTTTAGGAAAATGCTCACCTGGCATAAAAATAATGAAAACAACCACAGCTGGCATGGTAGATGAAAGGGGACACTAGAAAAATAATCCAAATAATTATAAGATATGCAGAATACATTTTCAATGAATAATGCTCATAAACCTGTAGAAATTACTCTTCAGGACTTACCTTTAGTGCTTTATCCTTTGATGTCATGATGCTGAAAGTGGAGTGTTGTATTTTAGCAGAGGTCAAATTATCATAGCTATAAAATTACTAACAGAACTGGTCACAAACAAACAAACTCACCTGCTGCACAAGCTCTTGCTGGTCTGAAGTCAGCCTCAGGGGCCCAGATATATAAAAGACGATCCTCTAACCAGAGCGTGATGTGGACAGATCCTGGTCAAATGATGTGGGACAGCCAAAGCAGAGCTGCTTTTCTTTAGTTATTTTCATACAAAGTGAACAGAAACCACAGTTGATGTGAGGTACCGGGGCGTGTGACCTCACAGGTGAAGAAAGACTGACCACAGCGCTGTCAGAGTCACACCTGGTGGTCACATGCAAATAAATCATGGATACGAGGTGAGACACAGGTGTTGTCTGGTTTCTACCCAAAACTCCTCACAGCCAACGATTTTACATCTTATATGAGGTGAGTTTCAGCTTTAGTCATTCTTCAGTGTTTCCTTGTAGAAATGTTTGCATCCACACACACACACACACTTATAATTTTTGTTTTAAGTAATAATTAACACAAGAACAAACATGTTCTTGCATTTACTTCTTTTCTTTTATTATCACCAGTCATGCAAACTGTTTACAGAACTATTGGATGTCTAATTTTATTATTTTTATCCCTCATTTCCACTAAGAGTCATATAAACCAGCCTACTGGACTTCCTGTTTTCAATTTGGATTTTAAGGAAAATGTAGTAACGCAGACTGATTATGTAGAAATATTAGCAGACATTGGTAACAACATGGTATTAAATGTGATATAAATTGATTTAACAGACAATAAAAAGTCAAATAACTGGAAGATATTTCATGAAATGTTAAAAGAAGGCTCCTTATTCTGAGACCAGTGTGCACACCTGGAGGACTTGTATGATGTGTCTTTTACCAAATGTTTGAAAGTAATTGAACAAAAGCTCATCGTGAACAGATAAATGGTGTCACCACTTTTATTAACAATTAACAGAGTAAACAAGCAACCAATGAAAGAAGAAAGTTGTTTAGTAGCAAGAAAATAGTTGAGATTATGTATAAACTTTGTATTAACTCATTGCAAATTAATGTAGCAATGGAAACTTGAAGCATTTGCATGGTAGATTTTTTTATTTTAACAGCAGAGACAAAATAATAATCACAACTCACTCCCTACGACAGACTCCCAGCTTACAGCCCTCACAATGAGTGGGCTCATGGGGGCTGTTGACATCACGGTAACCAAGATACCGCTTCCTTGGTCCAGCGTTCTCATTGTAGCACTTTATTCTTATTTTTTCCATCAGGTTATCCATGAGGATCTGGATGTTGTCGTGGTTGATGCTTGGCTTCATCATGGGAGCATCGCTGCACATCTTGCAGTTCTGGAGTAAAGGCCGAAACTTGACGGTGCCTTGCCCGTTTCTCAACTGCATGTGGAAGACCACCATCACACGGTTGGAAGGCCAGCTTCTGCCACAGGAGGTGCATTTGAATCTTGGCAAAAATAAAAGATGTTATAGCACTAATAAGATTAAGACTTTACATACAAATAATCTATCATCTAATCTCAATTAGAGATTTAAAATTTGACTTTTTGTTTGAACGTCTTGTTGGTGGAAGATACACAAGAAGGAAGTTTTATGATCAAAGCAAAAGCCTAAACTAAGATACAGGAAGTCCAAAAGGCAAAAGCATCACAACCAAACAACATCACAAAAGATAATCAGTGGATCTGACTGATGAAAACCAGGAAGTACATCTCTGGGAGTGGTTATGGGTGAGTAACAGGAGACTTAATAAGAAACATGAAATAGATGATGAGATGAAGATCTAGAACCAAGGCAGCTGAAGGCATCAAGTGGCCATTAGAAGAAATATAAGAACTGAAAATGAACCTCAACTGAAACCCCGCCCAAAATGAAAAAGAATTGCCTAATCGTAGATAGAAAACCAAAAGCCAAATCAAAACAAAGACTTAAAACTATACCTATGACTTTTTTTTTTTATCAGAGATTTAATCATTTTTAGGGTTCATTTTAAAGGAATTTATTATGTAAGACTCATTTTCTCTTGGTCTAGTTTAGCTGTAGTGTTTGGGGTGCAGGTTTACTGCAAGTACAACCAAGGCAGGTTGTTTTGTTACTCGATACATGAAAACTTAGATATATTTCCTAAACACTATGAAGTCCTGAGATTTTGAAATGCATACGTAAATGTATTATTTATTTATTCTGTAGGCCTACCTGGCAATTGTTCTCCTGATGTACTCCTTCCAGCCATTGTTTGTATGCTTGGGTTCAATATTATCATGAAACTCCAAACTCCAGGTATCTCTTTTCTTGAGAGTTTCAATTTTATTCTGAAAGATGCTTGTCCATTTCTCTGTTTCCATCCTTTTACAGTTTTTTTCGATTGCTAAAACGCGTTTGTCAAAACTGTACGTTTCTTTCAAAACTGCAAACACAAAACCCCAAACATCACACACAAATTGCTAAACCCTGGCATCCCGTTGCAAAACAAATCTGCCATCAAATCTTGTAACATGTTAACAAAATGGAACACGTGTTTTCATTTGGTAAACACAGCCATATTTTCACATGACACACACATACCATTCATTGAATAAACACAAGTAGCATTTGGCAGAACACTACCAAGCATGGATAGAACACTGAAGAGCAAAACTGAAAACACAATTAGAGAAATGGAAAACACTGAATCTATTACACACTGAATCTATTACAATGCCTACTTCTCTCATAGACAAACATTAGACACACAAATGTAGAGACAAAACACTTAATTTTTAACCCCCCCCCACCCCTCTCCCATTCAAGCATATTCATGGGGCATCATGCCTCCGGTCTCTGTCTGGCCAGAGGGCCTCGTCAACATCACAGGCGATGTCCTCCTCCTCCTCCTCCCCTTCCCCGTCCTCCTCCCCATCCTCCTCCTCCCCTTCCCCATCCTCCTCCTCCTCTTTCTCCTCCTCCCCTTCCCCATCCTCCTCCTCCTCTTTCTCCTCCTCCTCCTCCCCGTCCTCCTCCTCTTTCTCCTCCCCCCGTCCTCCTCCCCTTCCCCATCCTCCTCCTCCTCCCCTTCCCAGTCCTCCTCTTTCTCCTCCTCCCCTTCCCCGTCCTCCTCCTCTTCCTCCTCCTCCTCCCCTTCCTCGTCCTCGTCCTCCTCTTCCCAGTCCTCCTCCTCTTCCTCTTCCCCGTCCTCCTTCTCTTTCTCCTCCTCCCCTACCCCGTCCTCCTCCTCCTACTCCCATACGTACCCCTCTCCTTCTCTGTTGTCTCTGTTCTCCATTGCTCATCAAACACAACAGAGCGTCAAGCCTCCTTTTATGCTGCAGTCCCTGATCGCAAATTGCTCGCCAGACCCGAAAGTTTAGAGATTTGAATATTTGTGTGTTGTTGATTGAAGCTTTGAGGATTTATGTGAGAAGTGTGTGTAAATCTGATAATTGTGTGCTGTGTTTTGACAGCAAGGTAATATGAAATTGACATCAGAGTGTATAGGAGGAAAATCAGAGTTCTAATATGATAAGGATATCTTGAGTAGTGATAAATTGAGTCAAGCGATTGGGAACAGAAGTGGAGGTTGTGAAAATTGTGCCTCAATTTTGCTTTTTGAGTTTTAGCAATCGAAAAAAACTGTAATAAAAGCTAAGGCTGCTGCTGAAGAAGAAACAGAACTCTAACAGCTGATCGGCACTGTTGACAAACTACTTTTGAAGATGACTCATCTACAGGAAGTGTGGGGTAAATATCAAGAAAACAAAACTTAAACAGCCTTGGAAACAGAAAGTATAAAGGAAATTGAAAGGTATTGCATGAAACACTGCCATCTTCTGGTCACAGGCTGCTACTACATCTGATTCAAAAACAAAAACAGAAATAGAAATTTGACTTCTCAATTCAGAATTTTATCGTCTAACTAGTATTCAGCATTTGAACTCATTATTTTGAAGAAAACGTTTTTAAAATGGCTTTTATTGGTTTAGTCAGACAACATTTAAAATTTGTTTACATATTTAAAAGTCGAAAACATTATTGCATACTTTTGTTTATTTTATCGTTGTTGTCAACAAAAAAAACTATTTATTATGTTTGTTTTTTCAAGTAGAAAATTCAGTAAGTTGAAATTCAGTAAGTTGTTTGCTCCTGCCATTATTTTGAAACAGGAAATGAGCGTTGTTATGGTGACAGATACAAACCTGCAACGTTAGCTTGTGTACAATCGGCTCGCTAGTTTTATGTGTTTGTGACTATACTAGAGACGCTCATATTATGCACGGACCAAACACGTACCTTATACGACCTAATTATCAGGACAAGTGAGTTAGCTCAATTCGTTTTAAGTAGTTTCATTTTGTAAGTTTATGCTAGCTTAGCTAGCGCCGTTGTTGCTAACGATATTGTCTAAACTTGGGCTATGTGTGTATTCAACCACACTATAAATGTGTACTTTACAGAAATAAAATATGATAAAAAAGGGTATCGCTTAGTTCCACCTGTGTAACGTTGCCACGTTTTCAGATTGTATTTGTTTACCTTTGCTGTCTGAACTACTCACTAGTTTTCTACAGTTTCTTTGGTATTTTTGTACTTTTAAAAATTTGTTTTCAGGATTTTCTGATGTAAGGTGTTTGGCTTAAATCAGGAAATTTACACAGACATTGCTTCAATTTTTTATTTATTTACGTTAATGAAACTTTTGTCTTTATTTTCAGTTTAAACTACAGGAAGTTATTTTTAATTGTTATTTACCATAAGATTATAAGATAATGGCAACTCATGTTATGTAAAGAGGACTGGTGATTTTTTGTGTAATGTGTGTGTGTGTGTGTGTTTTCTGCTCTTTGTGATCTTCCAGGTTTAAACCAGCCATTGTGAAAGGATGCATTCGTGACATTTTGAGGGAGCAGCTTTCTGGAGTGCAGTACGACCCAGACAATGTCCAAGAGCTGACCCATTCGCTGGCAGAAAGCATTAAAGACAAAGTGAAGAGTTAGTGTTGCATTGTTCCTAATCACTCTTTCATCTTCTTCTAAACAACCTCAGTAGGGTCACAGGGAGGTGGTGCTTAACTTCAGCAAGCATCGCCGGGCGGGGGACTCTTTGGACAGGTCACCAGTCCATCACAAGGACACACAACCTTTTACACATGCTCACAACTAGGGGCAATTTAGAGTGACCAATTAAAGCTGTAAAGGCAAATTTGGAAAACAAATGAGCTTAAAACGTTTTTTTTTTTTTTTTTCATGCCTCTTAACAACGTTCTAACAAAGTATACCTATAAATATATTGTAGAGATGAAAAAACGAAAAAAATGAATGAAGTGGTTCTCACATTTGTCTAAAAACCTCCACCAATAACACGTTTTGGACCAAAAGCAACTATTGGACCATCTGGTTGTCAGTCTCTCCGAACCACCACACTTCCCTGGGTCCTCTACTCATTACACACTCTTTAGCAACAGAACACCGCTGGTGTGAGAGGTTCTCCGCTCAATAATATCAGAGAAGGAGAAACAGCCGACTGCTACCACTTCAACTTTAGGACAAACTACCAGAGTCCCAAAAAGAAAAACACAATTTGAAATCACGGACAACAAAAGACGTTTGGTCCTAGAAAATGGCAACTGGTGTTTAGTGCTATCTTGTTTCCTCTGGCAATGCGGGTTTCCGTTTCCGGCAGAAGCATCTCAGGGAAGATACCCGAGGGGAGGGGTGAGTGTTCCGTGACCGTGTTTGCGTTCAAAACCTAGCTTGTTTGTAGATTCGCCATAACAGCTTTAACTTGAACATGCATGTTTTTGGTCTATGGGAGGAAGCTGGAGTACCTGGAGAAAACCCACACATGCAAACTCCAGCCACAGTCAGGGTTTAAATCTTCAATGTTCTTGTTTCGAGGCAACAGTGCTACTCAGTGCTCCACCCCCAGCATCATTCCCAGTTTATGCTATATTCTGAAACCACTGTAAAAATTAAACTATAGCTAAATAAAACTAAAGTCAGCATAACAAATATCTAAGAGTATAAATTAGGGGTGGACCGATCTATCGGCCTCGATCTCAGGTTTTTCTCATGATCGGCCAAAAACTGCAATCAGTGCACCCCTAGTTAATGTAATATTTTTGGACAAGTGTGTCAAAACAGCTACAAAAGTTTTGTTTTCAAAATTAGAAAAATTAAAGTCTAAAGGAACAAATATGATTTTTGTAGTTCAAACAGCAATGCTAAATATGTTCATTTATATTTGAGAACATTACCTCATGTCCAGTTGAAACTGGTATTGTTTCATGAGTATTCATATTGGTTTTCTTAATAAAAAAATAATTGAAACATTGACGTAATCTGCTTTTAGTTAAGACAATATCGTTATTGGCGAGTCAGGTTTATCTCAAGATTGGTGATTGGTCAAAACTGCAATCGGTGCACCCCTAGTATAAATTAGGGATGCTCCGATTCGATCACGTGATCGGAAATCGGTCCCGATCACGTGACTTTCAAAGGACTCGGAATCGGTTGAAAAAGATCAGATTTAACCTTATAAAACAACAAATATGACATTTTAAATTCATTCTGATACTTCTATATCAATATTATTTGTTTCTTGGACAAAAACAACACCATTACGTCACACAATGTACGGCAGGTGGGGATTCAGACACCATACAGCTATTAGCTAGTAGGCTAACGCAGAGCTAACTTGTCTCCACAGGAGAGCTAAAATATCTGTATGTTGGTTGTTTTTTAAACCGGACATCAACGGCAGTGTAACAGCCACTTGTAATGTGTGCATACTGGGTATTCAACATGCTGGAAAAGACAGCTGCATGATAGCAGCCTTCAAAACGAAATACTTCCTCTGGCTTTTTTCCCTTCAGGCGTCACCACAGCGAACCATCGGTCTGGGTTAAGTCCCAGTTCACAGCGGCATCTCTAACAAAAACACGGAGCCAGCCAACAGTGAAAATTACGTTAATAAACAGAGAAATTGCCGACAACAAAACGTCAGAGTTTCTCATTCTGCAGCGCCTGAGCTGAACACGCTGGTAGCTTCATGGTGCTGCGGGGATAGCCTGCTGTGGCACCGTGTGTCTATGGAACCCAAAGTGTGCCACAAACGCGCAACATTACATGCGACTCTCACACAAAAAATACACGTTTTTAACGAGCAATCAACAACACATACTTTACGCGTGAAAATTTTGCGTGATTTCAACCAGCAAACAACATGAAAACAACGTGTTGTTAACACACGTGCCTCCCGGTCATGGAAACGCGCATCACTCCACAGCCGCATTATGAGGACGTAAAAAATTTCAAATATGAGTATCTCTGCTACTTTTACATTGATTCATAACATTAACACGTTTTTTATTAATGTACTTCCTGAACAAGTGATGTTTTTGGCAGATAAACTAAGGAAATTACATAAATACAGAAAAAAAGCCATACCTAAATAATAATAAAAAAATTAAAGGAAAACTTGGACGTGTTTTCCCTTCATCTCTTCTTTTTTAATGCTTTGCTGAAGTATCGGATCGGGACTCGGTATCGGCAGATACTCAAAATCAAATGACTCGGATCGGGAGCAAAAAATGTGATCGGAACATCCCTAGTATAAATATTATGTCTCTTAGGTCATCAGGGAAACACTTGTTATTAAAAAGCAATAAGTAAACTTAGAATTATGTTAAATTAATAAATCTTAGTGACTGAATCATCCAATAAGTGCATGTTGTTTCTTTTTGTGTACAGAGATGGTACATGAGAGATATAAGCTTGCTGTTCAGGTGGTCGTTGGAGAACAACGAGGACAAGGATTTAAGTAAGTCATCATTAAACTAAACACACTAAAATTGTTACTGTTTGGTAAAGATGATCAAAATTTTAAAACAATCTGTCTAAGTTGAAATAAGGTACAGGACTCTGACAGCAAACAGCAAGAGATAAAATATACAAGAAAACTAGTCTTTTCTTTCGAATGCAACATACAGAAGAAAATTATAGGATGTATTTGTGTAAAGTGGATGTAGTGAACCCTTTAGGGACAAAACGAGACAAAAGACCGAAAACAAATCAGTGGGACACCTGCGGTATGACTTCAACACCTTCTGAACTCTGACATTTCAGAAGACGTTTCTTTTGAGCAGCAATTTTGTCTGTCCTCGTAGGAAACTGCATAAAGAAGTCTGTAGATTTACGGGCAGCAAAAAGCGCTTTATGGAAGAAAATCACAGGATGTATTTGTTTGGGGAGAATAACACAAATTCTCTAGGTGCAACACAGAGAAACAGATCAACAAAAACAGTTTGGACACAATATGTAACATTTGTACAGTTTTATAAAAAAAACATTTATTTATTTATTTTTTCATGATTTAATGGAAGTTTTACATTTTCATAACTAAACGTATTAACAAAGTGACAAACCTTTCAAAAGGATGAAAAATATTAAGAAATATTTATAAATTTAAGTGAATTTGACAAAAAAAACTTTAATTTCCAGGTATATTTACTAGTTTTATCAGATTTTTTAGGTAGAATTAGAATAAGTTTAGATCATTTTCATTATATGATTAGTTTCTACATCAGAATCAGATCAGAATTTGCAGTGTTCAAATATACCCAGCTGCTCTCTTCATGTTAAAACCATACTATGAAACTTTTTTATATTTTTAAATAATTTTCTTGAGCCAGTATGTGCTAATTATATAAAATTACCCTTTACAAGGTTAATGAAATGTCACTCAGACCCCCACCGCCCTCTGTGGCCAGAATACTGCACTTGCAAATTCAGAGTTGCGGGCCGCCACCTGCTGGACTTAAAAAAGTGGCGCTGCAGTCTGCTTCCAGCATGTTTCCTGCATGTTCTAGATCGTGAACGCAGCTGATTTGTTTGATTTGGTGATGAACCGCTCCTTTAGACACTAATGAAGGCTGAGGAAACATTTCAGCAGTTAGATTAAGGTGTTAAAAAGACAAACGCACAGCGAGGAGATAAGTTTAACTTTTGTTTTCATTAACTGGACACTAGGGGGTGCTAAAAGCAAGCCTAAACTGCCAAGTATTCCTTTAAAGCAACATTCCGCAACTTTAACACCCTAAAATTATGCTTTTTTGTAAAGTTTTTGGGTCATAGTATTATCTATTATGTTCATTTTCATACCTGTGATAGTGTTGGGGGGTCCCACCTCTGTTTACTGCGCTATACAGTTTTTGTGCTTCGGGTAGTGCCGGAAGTACTGACTGGGTGTCGTTTTACGGCAGAATATGGCAAGCCAAAGGGATAAAAAAAACGTGCGTTCTAAACGCGCATTATGTCTGCCAAAATGCGCCGTCTTGAACGCGCGTTTTGACGGACATAATACGAGTTTAGAACGCGCATTCTTTTATCCCTTTGGCTTGCCATAATTGTATAATGTAGACTCGCTGTAGCAGCGGCAGATTCACCAAAGAAAGCTAGAAATCACGTATCAGAGGAATATAGGAAAAGAAAAGAAGAACGTCATAGAGCAAGAGAAAAGACCAGAGTTATTATTGGGCCGTCTTTTCCTCGCTGGAGAGCTCTTTTAGAAAGAAAGGCATGAACTACGGACTCTAACCTAGCCGTGCTGCTAATGGCTAGGTAAGTAATAAATGATTTCACCAGGGTTATTGTGTTTGGTCGGGCATAAAGTTGTTATACAGTCCTGATAAAACTATTTATTCAACGTGTGGAGGTGGAAAAGTTTGTTTTCGTTGTTTTGCCTGACATTAGGAATGTAAACATGCCTCTTATTACTAAGAGAGAGATTTGATTTTACGACAGTGACGTTACGCAGCAAGCCTCTAGAGGGCGACAGAGACCATATAACTCTAGTATTTTATTAATTATGTGTGTAATTTTTTTTTAAATCTGGCATTAAAATTTTTGTGTGAAATATTAAATGGCTTTATATATAAATCTGTCTGACTTTGTTTTTCCAGGATGTCGTCCAAGTGTTTGTGGGACTCTGACACGGACAGTTACGCAGAAGATGTTTTCATAAATGTAAGTTTCCAGTCAAATAGGAAGAGCTTAGAGCAGATAGTCTGTTAAATCACAGTGTTTGTCTCCCTGTAGGACAGCTTGTTCTGTGTGGCGGCAGTTTTCGGATGCTATTACTACTGAGGAGGTGAAGAGTGGATGACAGAAAACTTTCATAAGACGAGATGTGAGGAGAACATGTCCCCGATGGCACGCTGTCAGCGTTTCAGATCGGGACGTGCTGATGTGTGTAATTTCTGCATCTTTCAGCGAGATCATCCTTTTGTAAACGGTGCCTTTGCTGAAGTCGGATTTTAATTTGAAGGATTTCACTGTAATTTATGACTTAAAGTTCTTATTAATAAGCGATCCCCTTTGCATCTTACCTTAGCTCCTTCCAGTAAAAGCTCTGTGTTGAGAGGCTTGGTGTTAAGGCGATGGTTGAACGCTCCATTAAGGTTTTTATTTTTTCACATGAGGAAGTTGTCTTTCAATAGCAACATGAAATCTTTATCAAAAGTAACATTTATTTTAAAGGAGAAAACTAAAAACAAAATATAAGTGGATATTTGCACTATATTGTTGCATTAGCATTGAAGTCACAGTAGAGGTCACTGTTTTTCTGTCATTTTGAAAGATGAATAATTAGTAAATGTCAGCTGCTGTAATTATACCTCATTTAAATATGACCCTTATACCTGTATTATTCTACTAGCTTACATTTTATCTGACTTCTTTTCGCTTTGACTGATGCTTTTGTAAATGTCAGTTATTCATTAATCAGACTCAATGACTCTGTGTGTTCAGTTAACAGTTGGGCAGAAAAATGGCCGTAGTAGCTTGTCTTATACTTAGAATTGTTTGAATTTGCAGTTAATGTTTACATTCTGTATGGTGTTTTTCAATTTAAAACAAACAAAAAAGAAATAAAAACATCATTTTTTCATTTATTTAAAATAAAGTAACGACACAGTTTGAACTCTGACCCTTATTTCAGCAGCTTATTGATAAACAATATTAGAATATGGTGCAGAAGTTGACTTATTTCAGTAATTCCACAGGTGAAACTAATATATGAGATAGACTCATTACATGCAAAGGCAGATATTTCAGCCTTTATTTGTTATAATTGTGATAATTATGGCTTACAGCTGATAAAAACCCCACATTCAAAATCTCAGACAATTAGAATATTGTGAAAAGGTTCAAGTGTCACACTCTAATCAGTTAATGAATCCTAAACACCTGCAAAGGGTTCCTGAGCCTTTAGATGGTCTCTCAGTCGAAGTTGGATTACTGAAATAAATGGATTTTTGTACCATACTCTAATTTTTTTGAGTTTCACCTGTATTTCTGGATCTCTGCCATAGAGCAAGAATATTACCTCGGCAGAAATTATATTTAAAAACAGGTACATTTAAAACCACTGTACTGTGGCTTTCCACATTTGTTGTGAAAGAAAACATTTTATTTGGATCGACCATAGCTGGATGCTCCCTAACTTTTTCGATGAATTCCTATTGATTTAAGACAAAAATATTTAGGGTTAAATGGCCTGTATTGATGATGAGCTCCATTGTAGCCACAGCTGCCCACTGCAGAAGCAAGGCTTCTGTGCACTGGCTCCACCAGTCCCTCACAATGGGGAGTTGTGAGAGGTGTTCCTCAAGGATCTTCCTTGGGACCTCTCTTATTTTCTATGTTTTTTAACAATCTACCGTTGTGTTGTTCTTTGTGTTCAGTGCATTTATATGCGGACGACAATTTTATATTGTTCTAAACCTAGCCTAATTGAAATTCAAGAGTGCTTTCAGCTTAACTTTAATAATATTCAACACTGGTTAGCCCATAATAAGTTGCTTGTAAATAAATCCAAATCATATTCAATGCTTGATGATTTGGAGCTTTATAAATAAACTGAATTGAATTGATTTTTTCTGGAGTATTATTTATGTATTTACCGTAACTCTTTAATTTGACATGTATGTGTTCTATTTATTGTCTATTATGTGTGTATTGACTTGTTGCAAATGTTTACTTTATTTGTGTGTGTGTGGCTGATCCTCCAAAAAGATAATTAAATAAATAAGTAAACTAAGTAGCTCTTCTCTGAAATAAAACAGCAGACCCATTAATGATTGACTGGTTGGACATGCTGCACCCAGGTCCTTGAAAGATTTTCCTTCAGCGACTTGAGACAGGAAACAACTAAATCCTCTATTTGGGATCTAATATAGCTCTGGTTCTGCTAATTGTGGTAAGTACAAAATAATCTAATATGCATGTTTGAGCTAAAGCTGCAGGCTTTGTACATAATTAGTGGTTTAATTATAAGTTCTGCTGTATGTCACTCTAAAGTCCTTTGCTCTCTTGGTGAAGGCTAAAGAGGGTTGCTTTATTGCTTATACAGGTTAAAGTATTCATCCAGCCATCATTACCAGCAAGTTCTGATCAGTCTAACCCTTCTCCGGTCTGTGTCAGTGTATGCTGTCAGTTACATTTGGATGTCAGAAATTGATCTGGACACTAATTACCGTTTAGCTGATAGAAGCACAACTTCTACCATCAATAACACAACTCTGTCCTCCCTCCTGGCTATGCCTCTGGCCAATCCAGCCAGTGGGAACGCAGCAAAGGTTGAAGTTGTGTGTGGGTTAGAAATATGCTTTAGTTTGATAAGAAAGTTGCAAAGTAAGTATCTTCCATTTCTAATCTAGCAAAGAATTTTTTAGGTTTTAAAATGAAGTAAATACAGTCTAAAAGTACCACAGGACATGCTTTATGTATCTGGCCTGCCTCTGAATGGTACAAATAAATTATTCACAGTAAAATTTTGGTTGCATTTTTTTTAAATAAAAAAAATCTAATTTGTATTTGTTCTGAAGACTTTTATCTAGATGATTTTGGTCAGAGTCTTGAAAAGTTTGGACACCCCTGATTTAGTAGCTTATAAATCCGCCTCATTCATTAAGAACTACACAGCCCTCTTCTGTGTTTGAATTTGACCCATTCTTTTGTATAATTCTGCTTTCTGACAATAGTTGGACTTGTTGCTCTATAACAGACACTATGTAAATGACATAAGCTGAACTAAGTTGAAGCTTTTATTTTTGCACATCATATCCATCAGGTTTAGGTTAACCTTTGATTAGCTGGTGAGCTTGAGATCATTGTCTTCTTAAATTTTAGCCCATTTTTAGCCTTCAGATGAACTCATATTCACTCTAGATAAACTTTCAGATTAGGTTTTGTCTTTATTTTTCTAATTATGTTCCCGGAGTTCAACATTTATCATGCTAACTGAGGCTTGCAGACTCTTAGGTGTAGCTCTTAGATTCCTTGCAGTTTTTCCGAGCATTTCACCTTTTGAACTTGCTACTACTGTCAAGATTGATCACCACTGACTTATAAATAAGACTTTAGAATATTGGACTTCATATTAGCAGGAAATGACCTCATAGCCATCTCTCAGATTGAAAGGTAGCAACAGCTGCTTATTTAGGGTCATTGTAAGCATATTTCCTTCTTTACATGGTCTTAACACACCTGAGTGGTTCATAGACTCAAAACTTGTACTTTAGTTAAATTCCTCACACCTTCTGATGATTACGTCATCGAGTGCATCAGATTAGCAGCAGCACTTGGCTGCTATTTCTCTCTTAAACTGGAAGCAGCAAGGGTGGATTTAGTTGTTAGAAATTGCTACTGTGCTTAGATTTTTTCTTTTTTTGACAAACATTGTATTTTTTGTATATTTTTAAATAAAAAAAAAACTTTCTCTTTGATGCACTAAAGCTGGGCTTTTAACGTACCAATATCTTTTCTCAGTGATTTTCTTGTTCATTTGTAATAATTTTAAAGGGACACTTTGCAGTTTTGGCTTGCTTTTAGCACCCCCTTGTGTCCAGTTAGTGAAAGCAAAAGTGAAACTCTTCTCGCTGTGCGTTCGTCTTTTTAACACTACTACTTTTTTAACTACTTGTGGTGAGATGGTGTTCCATCACCCTCCCCACTCTGTGTATATCAGGTGTTGCATGTTGGGTACCTGGTTAAGGGGCGGGGCAGAGAGAATAAAGGGAGAAGGATTGCTGTCTCTGTGTCTTTGTCCTTCTGCGTCAGCTGCTGTGTGGTGGTGTGAGGAGATCTACTTATTGGATCCGCTGGGCTGGGTTTGCCGGAGTGTTGGGGCTGCGCGGTTTCCACCTGTTACCTGCTGGGCTGCTCTCCTTGGTAGGCTGTACAGAAAACCTTCCGATGTGCTGAGTCACAGTGCACTGGACGCAGCTGTTGTTTTGCCTGCTGCTGTTTTCTGATGTTTCCTGGGGTTTTGCCCTGTTCTCTCAACCACCCGATTTGATTTGGGGTCCTGCGCTACGGACGAGCATGGAGGAAAGCTCTCGGATCCAGGGATTAGCACAGGACTGACTTTTGATCTTTTTAAAGGACTGGATGGTGTGCAGGAGCACTGAGGCTCGGAGGAAAACAACTGGCCGTTGGCTTGTGTTAATTGTTTTGTGGTGATTTGATGTTTATTGTTTCGTGGTGTTTATTTTTCTCTTACAATTGCATGAGTTTGGTGTTTCTTTTAGTCAATGGTTGCATCCCCGGTGCCACGCCTACATTTTCCAGAGTGGATTGCTGCTGACCTGTACATCCTGAGTTTGGTATTTTTAAAGAAGTTTTAATCCAACTGTTTAATAAAATTGTATGTTGTTTGTAAATCCACCAGTGGCCCAGTGCATTCTTTGAATCTCTGTACTCTGCTACATACTGAAATGTCTCCTCAGCCTTCATTAGTGTCTACAGGAGCGGTTCACCACTAAATCAAACAGATCAGCTGTGTTCATGATCTAAAACATGCTGGAAGCATGCTGCAGCACCAGGCATGTCAGCTCCACTTTACTAGTCCAGCAGGGACCGGACCGCCACTCTGAAGTTGCAAGTGCGGTATTCTGACCACAGAGGGTGGTGGGGGTCTGAGTGATATTTCATTAACCGTAAAGGGTCATTTTAGCACATACTGGCTCAAGAAAATTATTTAACAATATGAAAAAGTTGCACAGTATGGCTTTAAGTAAATGAATTATTTGTGTCCTTTATGCTAGTCTTGCCCAGTGAGGCGTTTCTGCACTTCAAAAGTTAATCTCAAACTTTAATCTTCTGTTCACACAACAAACCTGCACCTTAACATCATTATCCAAGACTGTTCTCATTCAGTATTTCAGTGAGTCCTAACAGTATCTAGGGTTTAGCGACTCTTTTCCCCTAATTTGATCATGAAATAGAGACGGAAGTCTACTTTCAGATGTTGTGCTTTTGTAATTATACATGAACTTCCTCTTTGATTTCAGAAAACTGCCCCCCTGCAGGAAATCTCGCTGCTTTTGAGACTAAAGTCTAATGAGACAGAAATGAGCAGGTGAAGTGATGAAACTAGCAGCATCAATTAGTCAAATGACTCATACACTGATTACATATACATACCGCTGAAGAAGCTTTCACAGGTTTATTTCTGGTTCTAAACCCCGCTGAGGTGTGGCAGAATCCATGAATGATCAAATGCACTTAAAAGTAAATGTACAGACATCTCAGATTTTTTTTAGTTATTTAACATAGTGTGAGATTTGAGTTTAAGAAAGCAACAAAACTGAAGCATTTGTGTGCTGTGCTTATATGTAGTTTTAAGCAAATTTCATTCTGGATTGCTAGATATGACTTGGACCAGTGTCTTCTGGTAAAAACACAGTTATAGAAACCTTCACAGGAAATAAATCAGAGATCCTTTCAGCTAAATCTAAAACAACGTGACATCCATCAAAAACAGCTCTGACTGGAGGTGTTACAAGGATTAAGGTC
Source organism: Aphyosemion australe (assembly GCA_006937985.1). NCBI lineage: Eukaryota > Metazoa > Chordata > Actinopteri > Cyprinodontiformes > Nothobranchiidae > Aphyosemion > Aphyosemion australe. The sequence goes on from SSNS01000329.1 coordinate 36,260, forward strand.
AGAGCAAGAGACATATATGGAGGAGATGATACGATGGGAAGTCAAGTCAAATCAAGTTAACGTTTTTATGAAAAAGATGAAAATGAAAAAGATGCAAACATGAACTTTAGATATTTTTAATAAAGTCAGACAAACTGAATGTAAGCATAAGCACATTATTTTTGCATTTATGACTTTCTTTTCTTCTTCTTCTTCTTCTTCTTCTTCTTCTTCTTCTTCTTCTTATTATTATTATTATTATTATTATTATTATTATTATTATTATTATAGCACTAAGCATACATAATTAGCCCCATGTAGCAAACTTGTAGCCTGAGTGTGTACAGTTTTCTGGAAAAGGTATGAAATGGGACTATGTGTGCATGTTTTATATTTATGAGATTTTTTTTAAATAATCATGATATACCATAGACAAGAACAGGCCTTGTAAGGAAAGGAGGTAGAGACAGCGAAAAAAGGAGCTTCCCATTCGGTGACAATATAGTGTGATGGGATTCCATGATGAATATGGGTTGTTGTTGTTCTGCCTGGTATTCTGAAAGACATGTTGATCTAAGGTGTTTAAAATTCTTGTTCTATGCGCCCCTTTTTATTATGACCCCTGTTGGGTAACCCTTTATAATCCCAAAGGATAATCATATGTGGCAGTACCAAAAAAAATCTATGATTATCTTTAATTAAACTGGACCCAATGAAAGGTAAATTAAGCAGTTTATTGAAAAGAAGTGCCTCTTGGTCATTATACATTATTCCAACCATCAGGCATTTCATTAGTCATATATATACATACATATATTCTGCTTTTAGGTTCATTATGAGTGTCACATGCAGTCTTAAAGTAACAGTGAGCAGTTTCCTGCTCCGCCTCCCTTCTGGTTGAAAGTGGAATTACAACTACCATAAACAACCCTGCAGCAGCCTGCTGTAGCTAGCGCTAACAACGAGCTAACACTAACATGAGCCAAATCTTACTAAATAGACCACAAATCAAAGAGATTCACACTGTTGGACAAAAATATTATTATTTACAAGTCCAGTAGTAACAAAGCCAGGTCACCATCAGCCCATGATTTCAGCCTTTTTCAACGTCCTCAAACTAGTTTAGGCCGTGCCGATGTTTACTTCGGTTTTAGCTCTTTGCTTCACCTCCAAAGACTGTTACTTTTACTTCCAGGCTCCGCCATGATGCCAACAGAAAAGCAAACTACTTTTTTCTTCTTTTTGTGCTTTTTATTGACGATTAGCAAACTGAAAAAGCTAACTGCACAGAAAATAGCTAACAGCCGTAATACAGGTATAAGAGCGCCCCCTAGAACACCTACCCGCTCCACAAAACTGTTGAGTTCAGAATCTGCCCAGCAGATCGCTGCAGAGTGGTGTCAAATATGAAACTGGTCAAGTTTCTAACTCAACAATCAAGGAGATCAATGTTAAAGCTCTAGATTAAAGTTTAAAAAACTATTCAGTGTTACTTTAAATAAACCAAAATAAACTTAAGATCAGAAGAACTGTTCTAGTATTTTAATTTGTGGAAATCTAAACTGATATTTTTTATGTTATTATAGGCAACCTCATACTGAGCTTCTGTAGAAACTAAAAGCTTGAATAAATACTCAATGCTGAGTCATTTTATTATCTGTTTGTTGGATGGCAGCTCTTCAAGCACAGGTTTTCTTGTTGTTTTTCCCCGTAAAAACACAATTATGGATGCTGACAGTTGGGTGTTTGTCACTCGAGGCTGTGATTATGGCCATGTCCCTCGCTGTCCCTCGCTCTATATTTATGCTCTCCATTGTAACCTGGCCTCCTTTCCTGTTTCCTGCTGCTTTGGGAGCTATATTATGGTGTTTCTTAGACTAAGAAACACCTGGAGAATCCTTTGACTTTTCTGATAACCAGAAATAACCCGCATGGATAATTTGTATATAAAATCAAAGTCTGATGGATATTTTTCTTAGTGCCAATGACTGACAACAAGAGGGACACTGTTACATTTGGATTCATTCCCCAATAATCCGGCACAGAGCTGAAATAAAGTCCCAAAACAAACAGATAGCATTTCATATACATACTGTGATGATAAGTTGTTTACTTTTCTTCAGTCTTCATTTACTGTGCTCAGACAGATGAGGATTCTATATTTTTCATAAACACTGTGCTTTGAATCAAGGACTAGAATAACCATCCAGGTTATTATACCGCAACAAGCCAGGCTTTGATCTAGTATCGTTTGTTTTTTTCTCTAAAAGTAATTCACAGTTCTGCACAAGGTGCATTAATGCAGAAATGAAAGAAATTACAAGAATCAAGAACAGGAGATTGAACAGGGGTGCTTGTTTCTCTATACATCAAAAGAAATTTCAAATCATGCAGCTGTGATTTGTGTTTGCTCTGAAGAAATCAACATGTGTGTCAGTGATGATTCATTTTAGGGAAGAAGTTCTACTTTAAGGCACTTCCTGCTGCCTGAGATCCATTTGCTCGACTTTCAAAGAGTTGCATTGGTCCTGTTTTGTTATCTAAAGCATATCCTGGATGCATCCTCCATTAGATAGTAAGGGACACATTGATGTGCGAAGATCTTGATTTAACCCTTTCAGTCATTTAGACAATCTTATCAAAATGTAACAATATCACTCTGTTGTGGAAAGCTGTGATAATGAATTCCATTTAAAACGGCCTCCAGGTGAATCATCACCTTCATAACTGAGACAAATGCTCATTTCTGGATATTCTGTGACCAAACTGACACAGATGTTGTGACTCACTCTTAAATGAATGAAATATGAGACATAAATATGCATCAGCTGTCAGGGTTTTAGGTAGGCGTTTCCACAGACTGTGTTCACAGATTGAAAATCTGTTTCAATGCAACCTTCCTTCCAACATGATTGAGACATTAGACTGATTATTTCACTGTAGAATTCTTACGTATTGCTCCTTTAACTTCAGATGGATGGCTTTGGATGGTCAAAGGACAAACCTTTTAATAGAGCAAGGCAAGGCCAAGAAATGATTAACCCTGTAAACTTTCCTTATCATTGCTGGAGCTGCAGACTTCTTGGAAACAAGCATACAGCATGATTGTTGGATCCTGGATGATACTTTACTTGAGAGCTTCATCGACATTGAAAATAAAGAAAAACATCACGTTATGTTAATTGCATATAGCAGTTTGAGGTGAATCTATTTTTTTCCAACATATTTATCTTAATTTCACCATCTTTCATGAATCAAACTGTTACTTCTTTTACACTTTTCATGTATTTTGTCCAAGTGAAACACTGGGATCTTCACTTAGAATCCATTGTTAAAACTTCGATTGTGTTTGTGTTGTTCAAGGTGGTGAACATCCTTATTGTGTCTAGCCCAGGATACAGTAACACAAAATTATTCAAAAGTTGAACTTCTTAATCCTCTTTCACACCAAATGCGGAACAGATGCAGTCCAGTTTCCGTACAGCAAGTTTCTGCATGGAGTCTATTTTTTGCTGCATGCAGATCTTCTGAAGTTGAAGAAATTGCATTAGCCAAGACAGGAAGTTAGACATGTTTTAGTGAGGTGCATGCAATATATTTCAAAATAAAACTTGTGTTGCATTATTTTTGCCTGTTTTTGTTTTATTAATAATAAATTCACAGCGTATGATAGTTCACGCTGTTTTTGCAGGTATGTCTTTAAAAGTATTATGTCAAATTTCTAATCATTTGGTGCTCTTGTGGGAGCAGATTTCTGGAGATTTTCAGCACATGATCCGTAGTCAGTGGGAATGACTGTTTGTCTGGATGCCATATGGAAATCAGACTGCCTCTGTACAGCATTCGGTGTGAAACAGACTTTATGGTAGCAGGTCGGTCTATCCATGCTTCATTGAAGCCTCAGCAGGTCGAATAGTCTTGTGTTTTGCTAATCACTTTGATGGACCAATCACAGTGCTCTACTGGTTTGGCGGCCAATCGCAGCGCTGTATCGGTTTGGTGGGTGGGATGTTACTGCAACTGAGCGATAAAACAAAGATGGCGGTGGCTTGTTTGAAATGGCTTTGGCATTAATTTTGAACTATTAGACTTGGGCTTTGAGTCAAGAGCAGATAGAGGTACTTAAGTCCTTTATTTAGAAAAAGGATGTATTTGAATAATCTTCGACAGTATATGGTGGACTGCCCTGTTGACTGACATCCATAGCTATGTTCGTTGTCCAATAGCATGTGGAGACAGTTTGAAAGACAACTTTAGACTCCGCCCATGACCAAGCCCAGTCTATGGGCCGTGGCCAGACTATATATTCACATATGTAGGACGGCTCGCCAGGCTAGCTTTACGGAACTTCTCTGCAAACATGGAAGACCATCTATGCCTTTGCAACTATTTGTCAAAATAAAGAATTTTCATTTGTCCTATGTATCACCTGAGTTTAGTATTTTTATGTCCCTGTTGCATATTTGCTCCTTCTTTACTGTTTGCAGCAGCTGTAAAATGAAAAGAGCCTAATGAGTGCGTGTGAATGAAACGAAAAATTGAACCACCATGTAGAAACTAAAAAAGGTTAAATGGGGTTATTTAAGTGCCAGTCATTTAGCATTTGATGCCCAATCTGTGAAGAAAAAGATATTCTTTTGCACACAATTTTCTCAAATGTTCTTTTTCATTACAGCACTTGGTTATCTCTGTGTGAGCTCAGTTTGAAGCTGAACACCAAGGCAGACAATAGTCGTGTCACGTAAACTGTGAAAGGTGAACAGACGACTAGAGCTTTTCCTGATGCTAAAGATGCATAAGTGGCTCATTCATGCCAACCCCATGCCTGATTTTTCTATTCAAGATGCAAAATTATGACTCAGAACAAGGTGAAGTCTCATTTCACTAAAAGTGTAATTTCATCTCTTGACAAGTTTTTTTTTTAACTTGAACACTGAAGGTTCAAGTCTTCGGGAGTTGTTATTATTCACCTTGGGCAAGAAGGCATTACAGTTAGACTTCAAGATAGACATTTGTCTTGTGGAGCTGGTAGGTGCTATAGCTCCTTGATTTCAATACTCAAGAGATGGAGATGTGATGAGAGTACATCCAAGTGTTATTGACTGTAAACAATATAAAATTGTTCATGGTGTTATGAGACCTGTAAATACTGTTTATTCATATAAAACATTTTGACCCATATTGTAATTATAGGGTATCCTGAATTTTAACCACTTTTTGAATTTGAGTAAATCAGAAAGTACAAACTGTAGATTTGTGTTCTTTTTGCTTGCACCTGTGGTGTCTTAAGAAATTGCTGCAGAACGTTTTTACCATATGTGGTCAGATGGTCCACTCTGATAGCCTGGCCTGCCAGACTCTCCCTCTGTCTATTCTACACAGCGAAAGAGTCTGGAAACTCAGAGGCAGCGAGCACCATGAGGGGCGGGACTAGCCAGCTCCAAAATAACCAATACGATAAAAGGCAGAAATGTCGACTTACCGCACAACGCTGTAGTTTTTTTTAGCTGTAGTCAAAGATGGCGTCAAAGGAGCGATGCTAACAATCTCCCGCTCACTGTTCACGCTGAGCTGCACTCAGTTAACCCCAGCTTTTCGGCATTTTTTACTTGTTGCTCCATAAGTGCAAGTAAAAGTGACACCACGATAAGGATTTTAGTTGGGTAAGCACCTTCCTCAGTAGAAATGAATGCACTGGGGGCGAATGGAGACCCATCTAAGATGGCAGCCGGCCACTATTAGCTTATTTCGATATTATTAATTTCTACTACCTCACCAACAGGCCACAGTACGTGAGGCTGCACAACTGTACATCTGAGGTGGTTGTGTGCAGTACTGGAGCTCCGCAGGATACAGTGCTCTCACCCTTTCTCTTCACCTTCTACACCTCGGACTTCACCTACAACACCGGCAGCTGTCACCTCCAGAAGTTCTCTGATGACTCTTCCATCGTCGGCTGTGTGTCTGACGGGAACGACCAGGAGTACAGGTCAGTCATCATGGACGTTGTTGACTGGTGTGAGCGTAACCACCTTCGCTTGAACACTTGTTTTTATCCTTCTAATTATCCTTTGAGTGATGGTGCTGCTGTGACAAGTGAATTTCCCCACTGTGGGATCAATAAAGTCTATTCTATTCTATTCTATTCTATTCTATTCTATTCTATTCTATTCTATTTAAAAGGGACTGTACAAATTAATGAACATTTCTGTAAATGCATCCTGCTCTGCAGTGCATCACCTGGCTGAAGTATCAGCATTAGTATTGGATCTATTTGGATGTAATTAAATAGTTAGAAGTTAAAAGCCATAAAGGTGAGTGGATGTGAAACATAAAAAATCACTAATTACATGTTTATTCATACTTGTTCTGTTTCTGACTTGGATAAGAGGAAGGTGGCCAAGAAAGTTTAAAGCAACATTTCGCAAATTTTACACCTTAAAATTATGCTTTTTTGTAAAGTTTTGGCGTCATACTATCATCTATTATGTTCATTTACATACCTGTGATAGTGTTGGGGGGTCCCACGACTGTTTACTGCACTATACAGCTTCTGAGCTCGGGTCGCACCATCCCCCAAAAAGGGCTAAACATGCCCATTCAAAACACTTAACTCAAAATTGAGAAATACAAACATTTCAGAAAATTTCATTTCAGTTATTTTAAATTTTATTTTCAAATTTATTTTCAAATTTTATTTTTTTATTTGCCTGTTGCTGTCTTCTCAAAAAACTATGGCGATATAAACTTTTTTGAAAATGGTGAGCAACAGAAACATATACACATTTTCTTTATTCTGATTATTTATTTACTAATTAATTGTACAATTTTTTATTGGGCTTTACATTTATGTCTTGATTAAATAAGATGAATTTATGGTTTGAGTGAACATTAACATGATTTATTAAGAACACTGGTCTCCCCTGTGGTGGCCAGCATTTTTCTAGGGGTTGCCATGGCCATGGCCAGGGGTGGCCCCTTGGGGGCGCCACTGCTCTCTCTCTCTCTCTCTCTCTCTCTCTCTCTCTCTCTCTCTCTCTCTCTCTCTCTCTCTCTCTCTCTCTCTCCATCTCTGCTGTCCGAGTGCGAGTCATCAATTATTAATCGACCCAAATCCGACCCTACCTGTCGGGCTTACTCGGTTCGGGCTCGGATCGTAGGAGCGGGGAAGAAACCCTTGTCTGGTCTGGAGGTCTGCACAGGTGACCACCAGACAAGATGCGTTTGTGCGGGTCGCGCGTCACCTGTTCTGACGGATTTATTTATTTATTCTACAGGTGGTGTTTGGTAGGTGTTAAAAACCCTCTGGAATGTTTCCCCCCGTGGTTAATAGTGAAACTGATTAAACCGTAAAACCCGGCCTCGCTGTATAAACCCATCACCCCCACTCCCCCAACCCCAACTATTTTCTCATTGGATCTGCACTAATCAAGTATAGGTGATACATTGTGGATTCAAAACGGCGAATTCTGCCGAAAGATGAGGGATTTTCATGTCTGCACAAACTTTAAAATTAAAACATTTTAACTGAAAAAAATTAATCCACCCAAAATAATAGGGGGGCTTAGTTATATTTTAGGGGGGCTGAAGCCCCCCTAAAATGGCCCTAACGAAGTCCATGGTCATGGGTGGATAGAATGTGTGTACAATCTGATTTTAAGCAGCAAAACAGAAAAAAGGCAAAAACACACACAAGGGATTTCCAGTCACTTATTTGATTGTAGTTTTGGTTGTGTTTGAAGGACATAAAAAAGGTTTGCAGAGTCTTGTAGCCAAGGTTCTGACGTTTCTTTAGAGGTGCAGCTTGGCTATGTTTATTGATATTTGGGGACCCTCAGGCCCAAAGGGTTGGGGGGCTGGGTGGGAAGGTCTGGTGGGCCGGGTGTGGCCCGCGGGCCGCCATTTGCGGATCACTGCAGTAGAGCAAAGACCAGAGTTAATATTGGGCAATCTTTTCCTCGCTGGAGAGCTCTTTTAGAAAGAACGGCATGAACTACGGACTCTGACCTAGCCATGCTGCTATTTGAATAGGTAAGTAGTAAATGATTTCACCGGGGTTATTGTGTTTGGTCGGGCATAAAGCTGTCTCTTNATTTTACAATCCTGGTACCTATGAATCGATACCGGTACTTAACGGTACCTATTTTTGATACTTTTGAGTGTTTAATAATTAATTAAATCTCCTTTTTAATTAAATATTTTTGTTCTCAATAACCATGTTTGATCAATATCATGATAAATAACACACAGTTTATTTTATCATTGTAGTGTTGTACAAAATTCTCCAATATGAAAACCTTTAATCACAACTGTTTCTAAACGATGCAGAAACTAAAACCCAGCTTCATGTGCTCCTATTGCTCTCCTTTCCCCTCTGGACTAATTGTGTGATGGTGGGTTCTTGTAGTTTTATAAACTGCAAATTAAACTGAAGCAAACATCTTTGCTGTGAACTAAATTTACTGTGTATCTTCATTCCTTTACTGATCTCTGCATTTATGAAGTTTCAATTTGGAAATGTATTTTTAAAGAACTTCCTCTACCACATTATTGTAACAACTTGAATGGAATTATATGTAAACATGACCTATAGTTTCCTCAATTTGTGAATTTCCAGCTGTTTTTGAAATTACAAATGTTTGTAAAGCTTAAGCATGGTCTCCTTTTATTGATTGAGCAGTTATTGTATATATTTGAAGTGTAATTGTTTTATTTATTGTCTAAATTTGTGACTGAGCAATAAGCAGTTCAGCAGGTATGGCCCACATCCGGCACCCATGGCAGATCTGGCTCACATACCGCAATGAATGACGGCCCACCACTGGCCCACATCTGGTTTGCCGAGTCCGAGCCGCCCCTGCCTGAGCTGGGCCTGGTGTGGGCCAGTGCAGGTTACCACAACTGGCCCAGTGCTGGAACGGCTATGGGCCATACATGGCCCACCTCTGGCAAACTGGCCTGGGCCAGTGGGGGCCCCTCATTCATTGCGGTATGTTGGCCAGATGTAAGTGCCAGATGTGGGCCACATCTGGCCCAGACCAATTTTGCTACCTGGGTTAGATCTGTTTTTTTCAACTGGTCTCCCTGCTGTCAATGTTGAGATTGTTCCTCCAACATTTTCAGACCATTCACCTGTTTTATGTGATTTTATTTTGCCTGTGACAGATGTTCCATCCAGAAGTTGTCGTGTTTTAAATGCAGAAAGGGATATTATTTCAACAAACTCACATAATCCAAAGTTTCTTTTCAGCACTTTAAAATGTGTGTTGGAATATCAAGAGCCTGGTCTAACCCCTACTGTTGCTGGTGATTGTAATGAGTTTCACAAGTTCTTTGTTGACAAGATATCAATCATCAGATCATCAATGTCAGGCTCCTATCCTGATTCTGCATTAATGACGAGACCTTCTGCTGCACTGGCCTCTTTTAACCAGTTATCTCTTGTTGAGCTAGGAAGGCTTGTCTCTCAACAAAGGCCGACTGGCTCTCCTTTGATGTTATCACCTCAACTGTCTTACAGCTTTTGAGATATTGAATAACATTTCATTTCTACTGGTAACAATGTAATGGTGGCATGTCTATAATGTACGGGTTGGCAATAATCCAGTTTAAATTACATTCACAGATAGAAGTGTTTGTGAATTACATACTACAACGGCTTGCCATAGACCTGCAGCGGTGTGTTGTGCAATCTCGTAGCAACAACAACAACGTGAGTCCCGGTAACTGCTGCGGTTCTGCTCCATAGCGCCGCAGACAGCTACGAATAAACAGGATGGTGGGACTTTTCTTCCACTTGTAGAGTTTAGTCATTCTTATTTCCAAGATCATCGTGTTTTTTTGAAACCCACGGCGTGAGTCTGCTATCCGCTAGCTTAGTTAGCATTAGCCAATCTGCCTGTAGCTGCGCGTTTGATCCCAAACTTTGGATCGTTTCTGCTGGTTCCTCTATTTTCCTCCACAGCACCTAGATTACCACATTATGCGCCAGTAAAAAGCATCTTCCTTACACAAAAACAAATAACTTACATTTGTTAAGGCTCCGGTGGTTACGTGTATTTTTTTTTAGTACCGGCTTTGCAACAAAGCTTTCACGTTATTTTTTTAAGCATCGACGTTCAATAATCAATTCTGAATCCTCACGTGAAGCTTTGCGATGCATCGCCACATCGATGAAATGCACCCACCCCTAGTAGGAATTACGGGGTCAGCTCTTGATGATTCAGATAAAAAATCAATATTGTTTCAATGTAAGCTTGCTATCTGGGTTGGGCTTCTGTAAAGGCAGTGGAAGGCGCTATACAAATAAAATTTGATTGATTGATTGATACAAATACAGGCCATTTACCATTTACATTAAAATGAGCAGTGTGTAAAAATGGTTGATGCAAAGCAAATATTTTTTTACTCTGAGTCAGAATTTCTCCTCTAAAGCCTTTTCTTTAACATAGAGCTGGATAAAATAACATTTATCTCCTTGGGAGACATCTTCATTTGGTTTTCTGTTATAAAAAGGCGTTTATTTATAATTGAAACATCTTGTGACTATTGTTGTTTCCCCTGATATCCTGTGTTATTCTTTATTACATTCTAAGAACATACATGTTGTTTCATCGATCTGATCAGCTTAAATGTTCCTGCCGTTTGCTTCATGGAGTTGTTTTGCTGTTGCAGCACAAGGATGGTCTGTTTCGCTCCATCTTGTGGTTTCATAGCAACCGCTTCCAAAAGGCTTCATCTGATCAATTCTGGTCTTTTTACCTGCTTTACTTATGCAAAAAAAAAGACAGGAAAAGCTTACACATCTAAATGTGCGTTAATACTGAGCGTCTGCACTTTAGGAGTATGTTGATTAAAGTCCCATTAGTTGTCACACTGGTGTGTGAAATTTGTTCTCTGCATTTGACCCATCCCCTGGGGGAGCGGTGAGCTGCAGACATGGCTGTGCAGCAGGCTTTGGGTTAAAGTCTTTAGTATGACTCGACTGTGGACTTAAACTCATGATTTCCCAGTCTCAGGGTGGACACTCATACCACTTAGACAGCATCTATCAAAATATAGATCTCTGCTTTAATTCATTAAATGATATTAAACTGAATATTTATGCAGCAGTAAAAGCTCTTTCAGTCAAACATAAATATGGAGTTTCAATTAATTCTTCTTTCACTTTAAAAATTATTAAAAAGGTTTAGCAAGCTATTTAAACTAGAAACTAAATAAGGGACATTTATGAAACGTTTTGAGAACTTTTCTTTACACATTGGTAGCAAAATCTTGACAGCGCAGTATTTCACACAAGTGAAATTTACTGTAGTGTAACCGATACTCCTCACAGAAATCTTGAACATGCCTGGACTGGTTTTATGACCAGGAGGAGCAGAAACATGTACGGAAAGATCTTAAATACAAAATAAGACGGGCAAAAGACAGCTACGGGAGGAAACTGGAGAACCAGCTGGGGCAGAACAATGCTCATGGTGCTTAGAGGCCTCAGGAACATCACAGGTCACAGTGGGAGGAGTTGTGCCAGTGGGTCTGACCAGAACCGGGCCAATGAGCTTAACTTGTTTTTTAAAGGAGTCATCACCTGAAATCTTCACTTTTCCACTTGAAAAAATGTCTATAATGGCTTCCTAATGATTTTTTACTGGCTGAGAAGCCGATATTTACCTTGACGCGTTTGTTTAATCTTGCCTTCTTCAACCAGCTCACATGCACCCCACAAGCACGCGCATTTCAAAACGAGAACTTGAGCTCTGGCCTATATGCCGACACAAAGGTCGAATATAAACAAATATGAACCAGCAGCGAACAAACCAGCACAACAAAGCTCATTTCATAACATGAAACTCATAAATTATGTCTTACCATTGACGACTCATGTTATAATCCGTGTTATGGGAGACAAATCTCCGATCGGTTTGTGTATTCCATCTTCACTCCCAGTTACACCGGACCAGGCGAGGAGAGAACTGAAGCGGCTTAAGAGCAGGATGGAATCAGCCCCAGACTGCTCAAAGACTCTAGACACATATGAGTAATAGGATTTAATTTTGATTTTATACAAGTTGGCAAACTGATTTAACAACATACATGTACTGGTGTTTCTGCCAAATGGACAGTTTAACCCAACAAATCCACAAAGACTTATTCAAATTCATTGTTTCTATTATTTTGAACACACATACACTATACAAAGCAACAAACCAGCATATAGAAATGTGCAAACATCAGCATCAGCGGTAGATTGTTTTACTTTAAAGAACAATTTCACATCATAGTAACACCACAGATTTAATACAGAGAACACCAAGAGTCATAAAGATAAAACTTTTCACTCTTTCACAGTAACATCAAACATTGTTTAATTTATTTCTTCTTCTTCTTCCCAAATATCACCACACTACATAAACAACAGCTATCACTATACCACATCAATACATTATAAAGTTTGAAAAATACATTTTGTGTGAATTTGAATAATTTTTGATTTTTAGATCATCTACTGAAGCATTAATTAAGCCATTGTAGACTACTGTTGTAAATTCACTGCAAGCCGTTTCTGGCCTTAAAAACATCCAAATGGAGTATTAGGATTAGTACTTTCATCAACAACCTGCTATATCCATCCCTATGTCTACCGCCCTCTGATGGAGGATCTTTTTTACTGGTATATTGTTCTATAATGACTCAGTAAAATATCACAGATTATTATATAACTGTTAGCCAGTACATAGTTCAGTTTTAAAAATAGATTTTATTTTATTGTTATTTTTTTACTATTACCTAATTTTTCAGGCTTTTGAATCAATTCTTTGGTCTACTTCATTCACCAGGGAATTTGTTTTCTCAGAATCAAAAGAGGACTTCACCTCTTCATATTACTTATTTAGTATTGATAATCCTATATTTCACCATGGAGGACGTGCTTTACTATCCACTATAGTGAACTGCATATATTATTTATTATTATAATTTTGTTCCGATGTAGGATTACGTGTGTGAACATTATGTAATTTATTTAGCATGGTGAGCGTTGCCGTTGTCAGATCTCTCCTCGGTGTGAAAGTAGCAGCTGAACCTGGTGACCCAGTCCGTGACAAAATCTGGTAGGGATCCGGACATTTTTTTTTTTTTAAATCAGCTCTAGTGTAAAGTGAAACACTGTTTATGGCATAATGTTATAAATCTAGTGGGAGGAATTCTGGCAAAGGCAGTAACTTGTTTACATTGGTGAACAGCAGCAGGGAGAATGTAAGCTAACGTTTGTAAGCTAGCTAACACTTAAAGGAGCAGGAGGCAGGATTTGTCCAAAAACAAGAAATAAATAGGATACATGTTAATTCTTGTGAAGCTAATGGGTGATGAAGCATTTTAAACTAAAAAGAATGATGAAATCCATTTATCACAAAGCGACGCAGGGACGTTGACGCAGCTCTGAAGCGCCTTACCATAGACTTAACATTGAAACTTGACGCTGGCGACGCATACTTTATGGCCGGTGTGAACGCAGCATCAAAGCCCACTAAAGAGTGGCACAAAGAAGAAGGTTTTATCAGCGGCATCTCGAGAGTCAAAAAGAAAGTATGATAAAAGTCGGACAGGGACCCGAATATGTATTGGATACGCTATTGAAGAATGGAGACTGCTTCAACTTGATCTGGGACTGAAAAAGGATGCGGACATGGCTCATTTTCTAGTCACCAGGTAAGGAATAATCGGTAAACATATCAGAGCGGGGTCTCCGCAGTTTAAACTAAGAAAATAAAATCTATGGATTTAGATAATACAAGTTTAGGTAATCTAACAAATCTTTGTGCAGATGAACAAAAAACAAGAAGCTAACGGTGCTTAGCATATAGCTTCCTGATCCATTTGAAATAGCTAAATGCAACTAAGGAGTAATCGGATCACTTCTGTGTTTTGTGGACGAGACATCACTTGTCTTTTGAGATAAATGGATGCTCCGTTTATTCTGGCGAGAAACGTAAACAGAGCTTGATTTGATGATATGATCTCACCGATGAGTCGGAGATAGCTATAGTGCGGTAGCCGGAGAGAGCTAGCGTGCGGTAGCATTTCAGCTGTGATCATGCTTCAGTTTCTGTGTACCACTGAAGAGAACGAACATTTTCCAAACCGAAGATGAATCATTAGAAATATGTCATATTTGACCTACAGTCCAACCTCTAAGCAGGACTGTTACTTACTTTGTTGCTAGACATGGTGCCTTGTTTTGATAATATCGAGCCGCGCTCTGGCCGTACATCACTGTGAAACTTTTTTTTCATAGTGAAGAGTTCATGTGCGCTCAGTTTGATTTGCTATGTTGATGTTTTATCTACACAAAAAAAAACAAGCCTGCCATGTTGTGGAGTTGCTAATGCTAACGGCTAGCTTCTACTAGTCAAGACATTCTGTGCTGTTTCCTGGGTGCTAAATTAACAATAGCCTTCCCCGTTGCAAGGATGGGTGAGTCCATGAATGTTAATTTTCAGTGTGATGTAGATCTGTCAGGCTTTTCTAATCTGAGCGTTTCCCTGTTAATTTTCTATCAGCGGCTAATGCAGGAAATAGGGGTAGAAGACTATTTTCACAATTAGTCTGCATGTGAAACTTAGAGTGACCGATCAAATTAAAAAAAAAAAAAACTAGTAATCAGATTGTAAATAATCAGATTGTTGAGTTAAACGTTAGTTTTTTTTTAAAGTTTGGAACAATAACATTTAAATTCAACAACTTCAGAATTTTGTGTTTGAGTGTGTGTATGTGTTTTTTAACAATGTTGTTTCCAGACAGTCTTTTGTTGATCCACCCATGCAAAGTGGTTGCTGCTGACAGAAGATGGATGCGCCGGCTCAGAATAAGCCAACCCTTGTAAACGAAAGAGGTCATGTTGAACGGAGTGCATCCCCCTCATAGCTGCTTTTGACATGAGAAAGTTGTCTCATCTTTCATTCTCCCCTCTCCATCCTCTGTCTCAGCTTCGACGACAACGGCTCCATTGCTGAGCGGCGTGTCGCTCAGGGTGCTGCGAAGCGTCACCCGGGTCACACTGAATGAGTGTTTTCTTGGGGTGATGTGGTGTTGCCGATGGCACATCACTTCCTTGAACATTTCTCTAAAGCGCGTGGACATGAGGTTGTAAAGGATGGGGTTGACTGCTGAGCTGAGGTAGAAAAACACACCAGAGATGATGTGCACATATTCAAAGATCTCCCGATGGTTGTCCGTCCAGTCACTGATAAAACTCCACATGAGGCGGTCGGTGTGAAACGGGGCCCAGCAGATCCCAAAAACCACCACAAGAACAACTGGAAGACAGAAACAAACGTGGTAAGGAATCGCTTGCTGCCGGCATCTTGTGCCAGCTCTCACTAAACTATCTCTGGAGAGTTTCTACTGATGATGCAATGCGTTTTTATATATCTCTGAACCCTTAGCTTTTAATGTAATCTTGTTTATAACCTGAAAGTACACAAATGTGTCCGTAATGACACAAAGGTAGGTCCCAGTGCTCCTCTTTGAACCCTCCTGTGGTTTTAAAGCCTTTCACGAAAGAGCTGGACAAATGGATTAAACAACAGTTTAAGAACACCACAAACCAAACCTCAACACGGAGAAAACAAGACTTTTCAGAACACTATCTTTCATTTTCACTTTTTGTAACTCTAGTTTGACAGTTTATTAATCAGTTTCATCCGATTTAGAAGATACTGTGCCTTTTTGGGGGACAAATTGCAAACTGCCCCTAAATAAATGACCGTTGCATCATCCCGTCCGTCCTTGTGAGAATGAAAACTCAAGGTGGTTACTAAGGTGCACCTTTAATACGCTTTAGTCCCACTTTTCTTGAAATTACATTTATTCAAAGTTGCCAAATGAGCCAGACTGAGGTTTGTTTTTATAAAACACAGAAGGGAAGCTGGGGACTACATTTGGCAGGATGTTTTATGCTGTTACTTTTGACTGTAATAGGGTTTAATTAGCCAGAAGACCTCTGCAGAACTAGAGTTGTTTCAGTCAGAAGCAGATTGCTAAATAAAATGATTTATAACAAACATTGCTGTAATGAATTTAAGCTGAAGAGCTGAGTTCATTGTAAAAGTCACCAGAATCATCATTTGATGAGAGGTTTTTTACAAACTGTCTTGATTAATTGAGCTTTGTTCTTAGATTTCATTAAGCTAATATTGACAAATTTTCCTCATGCAAGATGGCTCAAACTTCATTAACAGTTGAAACTGCTGTCAAGATTACAGAATCAAGCTATCAGTTACTAAGAGAGTCCGTTTAGAAGCTAAATTCTACACTGACATCAAAAAAAAATGTGGCTCTTTAAGCAAAATTTCTGTTCGGCATTTGATACGGCTTCACTTTTGCATCAGAAAGTTGCTCAGACTGTTTAATCAATCTTGCAATTCTTTTACACTGCAAGTGTAGCAATGACTTGCTGATGGTTTTTGAACACAGTTTTCAGTATAAATAACTGTGATGTGTTGAACCCTCTGATGGAAATGTGATTTGGTTTAAACATTAACGATGAAGAACTTCTATAAAAGTTGTGAGATTTGAGTTAATTGGACTCAGTCATGATCTGACTAATTGAGATTGCATGCGTTGTTTCTACTGCAGGTAGAATCAGCTGACACAAAATGTGAAAGAAACAGAACAGTTTCCATAATTTTGCTTTGTAGGCATAATATTTATACTCACACAACATCTTTGTGACCTGCCGCCGACGTGCCTTCTGCTGCTGCGTGCGGATGTTACAGAAACTGTCCTTTCCAAATCCGGACTTGGCCTCTAGTGCCTGCCTCATCTTTTCACGCTTCAGCTGCACCCCGATCAGCATGTACAGAACACTGATAGTGGCCATGGGCAGGATAAAAAACAAAAAGGTGGTCAGCTGGATGGTCAAGTTGTACATCCAGCGTGGCTTCACCAGCATGCAGATGGCGGAGTCTGGGATCTCCTGGTTGATGACTCCAGCGGGGCCAGTGGAGCGAACATGAAGGATCAGGATTCCGTGCAAACTTGTGTTTGGCACCGCGCACAACACTGACACACCCCACACGGTCAGGATGACTCGTTTGGCATGGGTACGAGTCACAACGTACTTTGCACGAAGTGGGTGCACCACAGCAATGTAACGCTCGATGCTCAGCGCCGTCACGTTCAGGATTGACGCCAAGCAGACCGTCTCGAACAAGAAGGTTTTGAAGTAGCAGCCTCCCTTCCCCAGGAGAAAAGGATAGTTCTGCCACAGTTCATACAGCTCCAGTGGCATGCCGAGCAGCAGCACCAGCAGGTCTGACATCGCCAAACTGAACAAGTAGTAGTTTGTTGGCGTCCACATGACCTTGTTGCGTGCAATGACTGTACACGTCAGCACGTTCCCCACGACGCCGACCAAGAAGATGATCAGATAGACGAGGCAGACGGGGAGGAACACAGATGATCGGCGGGGTCCCAGATACTTTTCCAGGTATCCTTCCTCTGTCAGACATGCATTGTCCGTATCAAGTAGACTTCTGTTCATGCCAGAGGTCACGTTGACACAGATTTGCTCTGGAGGACAAAGCCATTCTTCTTTCCCAGCTATTAGATCGAAAGAGCAGTTGTTAACAGACATCCTGAGAGAGTGGCTTGGGTCAGGATCTGGGAAAAAAAGAAATTGCATGCCATCACCAGTACTCTTTTTTAAACCATAGAAACAAAGAGCCTGTCTGTAAGGAATGTTTTCACTTTTAACAGTTCAGAAAATCCCAACAAAAGCTCACTATAGTGTTTATAATTTAATGAGGTATTGAATAAAGCTGATGTGTTTCTTCATTCTCCAGTGAACACAGAGAGAAAATGATGATTAATTAAAAATGAAACAGTGTTTGCAAAAACACGTTGGACAGTCGGACATTACCGATGTGATTTAATATTGTCCGACGAAAACCTTCAAATCGTCGGACATCATGACCGACGCCGTGCGTCTTCTCTGAACGTGCCAAAATAAAATAAACTTCCTGAAAACCACAAATTGCAGACTGTTGATAATTTGCTCTGATTCCGTGACACAGACATGTTTTTTCAATAATCTGAAGAGATCGTCTCTGGTTTCTGCAGCAGCTGCTGGAGCACTTCTTCTGGGCATTTTAATTGATCTGGCTGCGCACGGTGCACCGGGTTTTTAAGCAGCTCCTTATAGCCTTAATGTGACCAGTGAAGCTCAGGTCTGAGTCAATGGTAACACCAAGGTTTCTAACCTGAGTCTTAGTCTTTATTCCTCTAGAGCCAAGTTGAGCAGTAACTTCCATCCTAGCTTTTTTTCCCCCAAAAAACAATAACTTCTGTCTTGTCTTTGTTTAACTGAAGGAAACTTGACATCATCCAGTCATTGACTTGCTCTAGGCACTGACAGAGTGAGTCTAGGGGACTGGATTCATTAGGTGATAGAGCTAGGTAGATCTGGGTGTCATCTGCATAACTATGATAGGCAATGTTATTATTGTAAATGATCTGACCCAGGGGGAGCATGTAAAGATTGAAGAGCAGTGGCTCAAGAATGGAGCCTAATAGATTCGACTCCACTCCCCCCACTGCTGCAACAGGCACTAGTGATGCGCGGGTTAGGGTTTTCTTCAACCCGCGTGTACCGCAGATTTCAAAAAGTCTGACCCGCACCAAACCGCCCCGCCTCATTAAAAACACGTTATAATATTGAGCTTCTTACCTCGCTGAATCTTTCCCAAACACGCGATTAGTTTGTCCCTCCTTTCTTTTAAGAATGTAAACTCCCAAACGAACTTTATCCAAAATATCTTCCTCTATCGTTTTGTTGATGTGGCTGCCTGCCACGTGCTTGGAGCGCACTTTGCTGCCGCGTTCTACATGCCTACGTCATAGGGTCAAAGGTTATCTGACGTTATAACGTTTTAAAACATGACCGTGTTTAAAAAACTGTCTTGAATATTATGTTTTCCAAAATTAAGCATTGATTAATGTCTTTATCTTCAGTGTGCATATCTATATAATATATATATTTGATTAACTCGCCCCTAACCGCACCACACTGAATTAATAATTTATTAACCCGACCCAACCCGACCCGCTGGTAACCCGCGGGAGCCGCGGGTTGGAAGACAACCCGCGCATCACTAACAGGCACCACCAACTAGGTAGACTGAGACATCCCAGATGTAAAACTGAGCGCTATCGTAGATCTTTCATCCCCTCTGCTGTAAGAGTGTATAACTCCTCAGTTTAAGCTGTACTGGTATCATCCTGGTACACAATAACACCAATGCAATATTCAGTATGTGTTCTATACTTGTGCAACACCGGATTCACATTGTCTGTCTGTGTCTCTTACAGTATGCTGCATAGTGTTGGTACCAAGTTTGTTTTTATCTTTATTTGTGGTTCTACACCTTTTTTGTACTCATTGGGCCTCTTCACCTCTTCTCCCTGCGTTCACAGCCATATGACAAAATCTCACTCTAGCAGTGGGTGAGATCAACCCGACTGTGTCCAATTCTCCAAAAATAGTCGCCTTGCATTCCTTCTCACCAACAGCACTGGTCCATGAGATCTGGAACATCACTCTCATTCTGCTGTTTGCTTCTCTGAATAAGCAGGATAAATATCTATTCATCATAGATTCGTCTACCACGCAGAGCCATTTCTGAAGAGCCACATGCTTTTCTTCAAAACAGAGATATATTCTTCACAAGAGTTGAATCAAACTGTCAAAGAGCTGGTTGAAGCTTTCAGCACCCCACCCCTGATTTCTGTGATTCTTAATAACATTGACCTACAAGATAGAGGAAGCCCGCATTATGGGTGCCCCTTGTACAATGACTACGTTGCTATTTCTGGACATGTCATGTAGTATAAAATAGCACTAGATCTACATGTTGGCCTGATTAGCATTTCTTTGAACTGTTTATTTAATGGTGGAAGCTCTTGAAGGTTTCTGAACAAGCGCTCTCCTAAAGGCTGGACTGATTTTCTACTTGTTTCCACCACATGCTATAGTGCTTTGAACATTGGAGGGAGCATGGAAGTATTAGTGATGATCTTGGTTCTCTTCAGGCTGAAACCTGGATGGTCCATGCAGGATCTCGGTGAGGTCTTAACAGCCAGAAGCATTTCCATTGCACCTGATAGATCATGATAGCCCAGTAGAGTTTTGTGATAGATTAACTCCAGCGTGGGTCTCATGCACACCTGCATTTATTGGCTGTTGAGAATTTGCAGCTGAACTTCATGCCAAGGCTGCAAGATCACATCATTAGTGTCATGTTAGGGTGCATGGTATGATCTTAGCGCTGCATCCTGATGTGGTCTGAGGACAGGGCTGTTTTGAGCTTGTGTGTGTGTGTGTGTGTGTGTGTGTGTGTGCGTGCGTGTGTGCATGCGTGTGTGTGTGTGTGTGTGTGTGTTAGTATCGTCATGGGAACATGTTTCTAAATCCTATAAGATCCTAGTAAGGGAAAAGGTAAATGAGGATACCTAATACGTCTTTTCTCAGTTGGAGATTCAACTTATTTGCCTCCAAAGTCAGGATTCAGAATGATCTTACCTCTACCCGAGTGTGTTGCATTTACAAATTTGTAAATCCCTGCATGGGGGTGAAACAGGGTGCTTCACGATTTCATGAATGAAATGAAAGAGCTGTATTTCTGTGTGTAGAGGACAAGATCGGACTAAAATCATTCTGCAAACTCTAAATAAGACAAGATGGCATATATTTCTTTATCCACAGCAGCCGACTGTACACAGAGTTGTGGATCTTTATCAACAATATTCGTCTTTTAATCACCACAAAATGAGCGAATGAACAGCAGAAACGTGTAGACACAGTAATTATTTATACTTTACAATACTGCAACATTCACTTGATTTGTCAGAGCAGCAAAGCAGCTTTTGGAGAGCTGAGGTCTCCTCTTCCTCATTTCCTCTTCTCAAACATAATAGTTTTTATGTCAAGTGAAATAATTGCATAGCAATTTTAAACCATTCTACACAAAGCTTTCTATACATTTCTGGTCATTTCTCCAATGAAAGTCATTTTTCAGTAAGAGTGAATGAATACAGAAAATAATGCATATAGAGACACTGACAATTAACTTCTAATTAAACTGAGATTCCCTTTTTTTCTTCCATCATGTAGATCTGATCTTAAAATAAATTAAAGAAGGCGTTTATGAAAATTCATTATTTGTGAGAGTGATGCATAATATAAAATATTAAATAAAATATTTCCTGATAATTTATTTTCTTTGTTAGAAGTCAGAGTTGAATGAATGGTTCAAGTGTTATTATTTTTTCAAGGGTGTTTGAATATCTGTGAAAGTGCTCCTGATGGAAAAGGATTTGAATCCAGCTACACATGAAGATTTGTCGGCAAATCTAAAACAAATACTCAGAAATGCTATTTCCATGCATTTTTTATTCGTCTCTGACGTCGCTCCTCTTTCCAGCCGCAGCCTTATCAGGTATTTCATCAGGACGCTGTGTGCTTGTTGACTAACACCTTCAATATTCAGAAAAAAGCTGCTTGAGACTCAGAGGTATGGCATGCTGTCTGACTTTGCATTACAATGAACTCCTAGCATCCTCTGTGACTCTAAGGTGTTGTGACTTTTTGGACATAAATTGCTTCCTGTGTGAGGAGCATTTTCATCCTGACGTCTTTGAGGTCCATCAAGCCGTTACATTAGCACATCAGGTTCAGGAGAGATTCAAAAAGATCCCCTAAGTGTTCTATTATATTAGCAATTTATTCATGTTAAAAACTCAAAGACAGGCTATTAGGGTTCTGATGAACAGAACATTTAAATGTGGATCCAAGGCCTGTGGAGGAATTGATGTGTTTATGTGTAGCTCACCACTTAGCACAAAAAAGAGCCTCCCTTATATGATGAATCTCATTTTATTTTTTCCTTTTATTTATTTATTTTTATTTAAAGGGGACCACCTACTTTTTATGTAAATTAGAAAGTTGAAAAAGGCAAGAGAAAACCTCCTGTTCTGAGAAAGTCTTCCTTAACACGTCATAAGGGGGAGCCACACCTCCTCAACCCTGCATGTGTCTGAGGCCTTCTGGGAAAACCAACCAATCAGCATGTCCTGGCCGAGTGGGAGGGGTCAACAGCTCTTTTCACTGAAGGCCTGAGTAAGGGGGTTTAGAATGGCCTATATCAGGGCTCCTGGGACAGGTGAAAGCCAAAAAAAATTTCTTATGCTTTTTGGAGGCTCAAAGCTCTGTTTTAGATTGTTGATTAATTGCATTCTAGGACACCTTTAAAGGGATTCTATGCAGTTATGGTTTGCTTTTAGCACCTCCTAGTGTCTGTTAGTAAAACCAAAAGTAAAACTTATCTCCTCGCTGTGCGTTCGTCTTTTTAACACCTTAATCTAACTGCTGAAATGTCTCCTCAGCCTTCATTAGTGTCTACAGGAGCGGTTCATCTCTAAATCAAACAAATCAGGTGTGTTCATGATCTAAAACATGCAGGAAACTCCAGAGCCAGGCATGTCAGCTTCATTTTCTTAGTCCAACAGGAGGCGGCCTGCCACTCTAAAGTTGCAAGTGTGGTATTCTGGCCACAGAGGACGGTGGGGGTCTGAGTGACATTTCATTAACCCTGTAAAGGGTCATTTTAGCACATACTGGCTCAAGAAAATGATTTAAAAATATGAAAAAGTTGCATAGTATGCCTTTAATCTAGAGTATCAATGTTTACAGATTACATGTTCAAATTGATCAAAAGCACCACTCGTACCAACTCTCATCCTGAAGTAAGTCAAGCTGCCCCTTAAAAAAAAAAACAATTTTGGTATGAAAGAAAAAGAAAGACCAATAAAATCACTAGAGAAAACCAGCTTCCACTCCAAAATATAAAAAAATAATCATTCTAGGAAAGAAGATGTATAACGACTCTTCTTCACTTCTATTTTAGTGGCTGCAATCTGGCAAAAGATCTGCAGTTTCTTTAGCACATGTCTTTTTTATTCCATCTGCCACTATCATCTTGAATAATGAAGTTGTGAAACCGTGTGTGTGTGTGTTATGTACATGTAGACATGAGTGCGTGTGTTTTTTATGTATTTTTAGAGCCTGTCATAGACGACTCGTGTAAATGACATTACCATAAAGCTTTTATTCTTATTAAATCACCTTCTTTGTTCTTTGAGGCCAAGTTTCAAATATTTCAACACCTTCCTGGATCTCACTGTGTGAAAAGGTTTCCCCCCTCTGTCCACATTAGTTATGACCAGCATCGTTGACATTCCCAAAAACGCACAAAGGAGACAACTGTCTTCCATCTTTCATACAACAAATTGTAAGATTGAGACTCCTCCCACTTTTACGTTCTTCTCTACT
The DNA here is from genome assembly GCA_006937985.1 of Aphyosemion australe. Taxonomy (NCBI): domain Eukaryota; kingdom Metazoa; phylum Chordata; class Actinopteri; order Cyprinodontiformes; family Nothobranchiidae; genus Aphyosemion; species Aphyosemion australe. The sequence continues at coordinate 59,625 of SSNS01000329.1, forward strand.
GTTTCACCCTCACTCGCTACATCACTCTTATGCTGCACATAGATTCATGGTTGATGTAGATAATTAGGTTTAGATTTTTACAAAGAGAAAAACCCACACTGAGTTTTATAATTTCATAAGTTGTGATTTTTGAGTTGATGCATTACACAAAACAGCAGCCTGATGTTACACTGCCATGTTGCAAATTCCATAAATTCATGGGATTCATGCAGCTTAGAATTTAGCTTTTCTTTTAAAACTAAAGCTAATTTCTATTCTCACTTGAGAGTCAGATACAAATCAGATGTTGATACAATCAAATCATGAAGACCTTAATAACCTGGAGATCCTCAAGACCTGTCCACAGAAAACAAACATCTTCCCTAAAGAATCAGGAATAATCAAAATCTGCTGTGTAAATAAAGCACAACTGAGAGAAGTAACCAAACAACAAAAATACCACCTTGTTCAGACAAAGTCGAAATAACTCAAGCATTTTGTTTAATGCTGATCTGGGAGTTCCCCAGGCTCCGGTGGGCCTTCAGATCATTTTAGTGATTATTTTAATAAGACCATTCAAAATAAGACATTTTCAGGATTTCTTTAGATGTTACCTCTTCTTTCTCACAAGATTTAATGCTCTCTGCAGGAGTTTTAAAACCTTTGAAACAGGAAACATTACATCATTTACACAATGGGATTTAGTAGGATATGCAAGAAATATAACAAACACAAAAGCATGCTTTTTAGAATTGTGTAATAATCATGTTTATATTTATTTTTGAGAATTTATTGCTTTTAAGTTTTTCTTTTACTTTCCTGCAAATCTCAGTGTGAAAAAGGCTTAAGCAAGAATACACTACTACTAATAATGGTGGTCTAACCTTGCATAAATGATGCTATAGTCTAACATATAAACAATAAAGTAATCAAAGTAAATTTGTACTTTTTCTGACATAAGCATGGATAATTTGTTATTTTTACTCCATAAATTGTTATGATTAATACTCACATGCTACTTATAAGCCCAGAAGTTTCACCTTATTTTTGTGAAATAATGTTTGATATTAAAATAAATCTGACTGATCAAATAACTGTGCTATATCAGCTCTTACTCAAAGCATTTCAAATGTAGTAAACAGAATAAAACAGGTTATTTGATGGTAATAAATGAGTAATTCTGTCCCAGACTCAGGGTGTCCAGCTTTGTAGAAAGTATAAATCTTACCTCTGATGAGCTGCTCTGAAGAGATCCCTCGGAGTCTTGAGTGTGGACAATGTGCTGCTCTCTGTCCACTCGCCACCTTGTCTGCTGCTCTCTCCTCCAGCCTGACTGCAGATCATGCCCATACGTAAAACGCACACACACTCTCTCTTCCTGACATCATCTCCCCCCTTCACTCTCACACACACAAACGTGCACTTAAATCTCCGTGTTCAATTCTGCCCACAGTTTCCCCCACGGTTTCTGCATTCAGGGACTTTGTCAGTGAGTCTTTCAACAAATAAACGCTGACAGGTAAAACCAGATTGTTTTTAGTTTCAAATGCTTTTTATTTGTTTTGCAACATATTCTTTGGCACCACATTTGGAGGAGATTTTTCTATGAACCCTGATGTGAGATTTCAGCGTGCTTTTGGGTTTTCTGACAGGGAAAGAAAGCAGCAGACGCTCCCACAGCGCAGAACTCTGTGTGTGGCTCCTGCTGAGGTGGTTTATTTCTCCTAAAGAGAGAGACGGGCTGAATTTTGTAGCTGGAAAGATGCTGCGCTGCAGCTATTCATGACAACAAGGTGACAGACTCCCTGTGTGGATTCTCTCTGCCACTCAAAATCAGAATCAGCAGTCCTTTTGTCATTGTTTGCATGCACCTTTTCCTTATTTATTGATGAGCTCGCAGATTGAATATGCATGCAAAAGTTATACAATTAAAACCAATCAGCCCCTGTGTGAATCAGGCTGTTATGGCAAGAAGCAGCTAAGCCACAGAGACGCTGTGCTGCTGTGTGATAACAGATCCACGGTTCTCTGATCCAGCTGAGAGGACTAATAGCCAGCAGATGCTAAAGGCCAGGGCTCAATCATGATCTCTCCCTCTCTCTCTTTTAGGTAAGAGATGGAATAAACTGTGAACCTTAAAGGTGCAATATGTAAGAATGACATCCTGTGGTCAAATTAGGTAACTGCAGTCCATTTTTCTAAGCAATAAAATCACTTTCTCACTGCTGTTCTGTGAGTTTCATGGCTGTTGCCAGTTAAGGATCAGCACCAGAAGATTCTAGATGATGAATGAAGTCGAGTCATACACAGTACGTTAATAAGAAGATAATATAATATACGTCATATAGTGCTAACACTCTTCGGTGTTTTATGGTAGGGAACTTGCACTTGTTTGCCGTCTTGCTGTTAGCTTGCTGTTGTAGTTCTGAACGACTCATTAAAGGAAGTAAAACACCACGATTGACTCATTGTTCACTTCACACACACATTTCACTGTGATATTGACTTATTGATAATTGAAAAAGTAGCTTGAGATATTTTTTTAGAAATGACTATTTGCTTTTAATTCACCGTTAGCATTGTTAGATCAATGTGTCTTGCCTGCTTTACCCGATCCATTCATCCATCTTCATCCACTTATCTGGGGTCGGGTCGCAGGGGCAGCAGCCTAAGGAGAGAGGCCCGGACTTCCCTCTCCCCAGCCACTTGGGCCAGCTCCTCCGGGGGAATCCCAAGGTGTTCTCAGGCCAGACGAGAAACATAGTCCCTCCAGCGTATCCTGGGTCTTCCTTTGACTCTTCTCCTGGTTGGACGTGCCCGGAAAACCTCCCCAGGGAGGCGTCCAGGAGGCATCCTAACCAGGTGCCCAAGCCACCTCAACTGGCTCCTCTTGCTTCACCCGATATTAGAGTAAAACAAAAAGATGCCGTGGCTTCTTAGTGTTACCAAAAACAACTTGTTTGCTCCGGTTCACTGGCTTCAGTTCTTTAAACAACTCTGGAGCTTTTTGCCCGCCAGTGTCGATTAACAAACAGAGACACAGCAACCTCACAAACTCACTGATTGTAAACAATAACTATGTCCCTATTTCTTTTTTTTTTTAAAGGAGAAAAACTGACAACCCACCAGCCGGCTGAGAATGAAATCTGTTTCTGTATAACCTTCCTTCCTACATGATAGAGAAATTAGACAGTTTTGTGATTATTTCACTGTAGAATTCTTACAAATTGCACCTTTAAGTGTCACCCCATTCCAAAGCCAAGAGATGTGATTTTCGGTTTATATTCAAACACATTTGCCTGACTAACACTACTGGGCTAATTATGAGTCCTAATTCCCACACAGACCGACTGCCTGGTGCAGCCATGAAGTAGAGCTTCAGCTACTCAGAGCAGTGATGTTATCAGATAAAATGAAGATCTAAACTCCAGCTTTCTCTCACTTAGTTAAATAACTGAGTTGCACCAAGTGGTGTTGATTTGCTGAAATACTCTGTGGATTTTCAAGTATCCACTTCTCAGATCAGGTGGAAATCACCATCCTTTCTGATAAGAGGCAGGTGTTCTTGAAGATAAAATATCTTTTAGGTTTTCTTTAGTCTGAAAACCGATCCGTGGTCAAGAAATGAAACATCCTCCTTGACACAAGAGAAGAACGACCGCGCTTTGGAGTCCTCTGACTCAGACAGGTGCTATGCAAGTGCAGGTCATTTATCTGTTATTATTTCTCAGTTGAACATGCACGTTTTTAGTCTGTGGGAGAAAACCAGGAAATTAGATTTGTACAGGTTTTCTGTGGCTCCATAAAGGGTCACAAATCACGGCATAGCTCTAGGATCTGCTCAGGAGCCACTTTGTATTGTCACCAAGCAGATCATCGCGCTCACGGAAGACACGTTCCTTCCGGAGTGCACGCTCTGCCAAATCCTCTAATAACATCAGCCATGCTACTTTGTCAAAATCCCGTTGGTCACACCAGTTATGTGATAAAGTTTTTTTTCCACAGACACAATTTATTGGGCAATAATAATTTGTGAATGAGGAACAGGCACGGATGACTGAGACCTCCATTATTGTGGTTCCCCTGTTCTACCACTAGATGCTGTTCATACATATGGTCAGAGCTGTTCTTACATTTAGGAACATTTCTACTTGCAAGTACAAGATGGTAAATAAATACCACTCAATCCGTAAAAGCGTTCCTATGCACGAAATACGCACAGATCTATGTGTAAGAACGCTTGATGAATGAGGGCCCTGGAAGGTGACTTGTTCTGTCACTAATTCACCCAGTTTAGATAATTACGTTGTCCATTTGAATCATCTTAATGCTTCTAAAAAGAAAAAAGATTTCCCTGTAAAAATAGTTTTCAGTAATTACTTTTGTCATTTGCAAAAAACATTTTAGGACTTTAGCTGTGAGTCAAGATTAAATGTGTTTGATAAATTAAACGGCAGAACTGGAGGCAATAACAAAATACATCACATAAACATAAACCAGCCAATTCACAGCATGATGAGACCTGATTTTCTCCCCGGCAATCACTTTGACATTTGAAAGTAATTTCATTCATTACCTGACTTTTTTTTTAACAAACTCATGACCCCCGTTTCAGGTATAACAGAGGGAGACAGAAGCAGTGAATAATTCATTAAAAAACAGGCATCACCTGGCATTTCTGTTATTCTTGAAGGATAAATTTCACCTGAATCCTATGAACCTGAACCGGGACCGATGCATGATGAATCACCCCGACCTTTTACTCTCTTACACTTTTAATTTTTATTCACAACACCACGGAACTCTGTGTCCTTGATCAAAGCTCGTGTCCAACTCATTTTGCGAAAGCAAGATAACTTTGTGAATATCTCACGTTTTTACCTGTTCATCAGCTCTGCATCATTAGTGAGATTTCTACAAAGATCCCAAGGTAACATTCTGGCCTGAATGTCTCATCCATTAACACTAAAATAGAAAACGTGGCTGAGTGCAGAGATAATAGTGAGATTTCAGACATGAAAAAGAAACTAATCAACGCAAATGCCATCATCACAATGTCCGGCTGCATATCTGCTAACGCCAATGCTGCAGCAGCTAATTAAAGCTCTAAATCATTTCACATTCTGCAGATTTTTCTGAAACGTATTCTGAACAATCCACATTAACATATGATCTGATTTATACATATCAAATCCTCATCTTTCTGGATTTTTTGAGTTAGGATTATATTATGTGGCAGCAGTCAGACCCTGACAGACTGAGAGCTTGTCTGACACGTATCAACAGCTGATGTATGTGACAGATCCAGACTTTAGAGGCAACAAATCCTAAAATGACTGACCCAACTCAAAAACCTGATCATTCAAAAGGTGCACAACCTCAACTCTGCTGCTACACAGGTCGTTTAGGGATGCCTTATTATTTCTGTTGATGATGGTCCACTTTTCATCACTTTAAAACTAATTTAATCTTTAAAGAATACAACATAAAAATATCTTTGACAGGGTAATCTCAAGCTGCTCATTCAAAATTGTTTCGTCTTCTCTGATATTATTGAGCGGAGAACCTCTCACATTAGTGGTGTTCTGTTGCAAAATACGTGACTCAGAGAAGTGCAGAAATATGGCGGTTTGGCGAGACCAACAAACGGATGCGTTCGGTCCAAGCCGTGTTATTGGCGGAGGTTTCTAGACATATGTGAAAGAACTACTTTGTTAATTATTTTATTTTTTATCTCCACAATATATTTATACCTATAATATGTTAGACGGTTGTTAAGAGGCATGAAAAAAATGTTTTATGCTAATTTGTTTTCCAAATTTAATATAACAGCTTTAAAGGTCTGTGTGACAATAGACCCTTCTACAGTCATATGTCACCACCGGGACCCTGTTTTAAAAAGAAATTAGGATAGAACCACCTCTCACTGCAAGAGAGAGGTGCTGCTGAAGGAACAGCGGCTCTGCTCTGAACCCCTCCCGGATATCAGAGCTTCTTTGCTTATAGCAACTTGAGAGATGGATGGGTGGGCGTGGCCAGAAACGGCTCATTCTGGAAAGTATTGAAATTTTCAAAACTGCTGAAATCACTTTATGTGAGAGAGATTTTGTGCAAAGAACGTCATAAAGGTGTTTTGTCTCAACCATAGAACTATTATTACCCCCAAATTCCACTATCTCCGCTCCGCTCCGGCACGAACTCCGCAGCAAAAAACGGTTCCTTTGTAGTCAATCAGAGCTGTTCCACTACTGCGGCCGTGCGGCGCAGTGCGCCGCCCGCCGTTCTGCCATCCGGCAAAAATAGGATCGATTCTATTTTTGCCGGATGCCGGAGAACCTCCGCAGTCAATGTACAGAAATCACAATTGCCCAACAGTTCGTGCCGGAGCGGAGCGGAGATAGTGGAATTTGGGGGTAACTCCTTTAAGGAGACAGGGCCTTTAGTTACGGCCCTGCACCCTGAAAATGTTTACAGAAACCTTTTTTTTATTATTTGCAGTTGATTGTAATTCTGTCTGTTTTACTACTTTATTTCATTTATTTTTATGTCATTTTCGCTATTTTGTGCAAAGCGTTTGATATGTGTCACTTCTGTAGGGATGAGCATAAATCTAGAATATTATGGCATAGTGGCAGGTTAAGCACAATCAAATAGATTAAAGTAATTAATTAGTGTTCACTACTGTCTCCCTTCTATTTGACCTTTATGAGTTACTGTCATATTGACAGTGGCATGATGAGGTATTTTGAACGGTGTTGCTGTCTCTGTAAAACCTGTCAGCTTCCACTCACAGAGAAAATCATTTTCCTTTGTTACCGTCCTCTGAGGAAAAAAAAACACACACACAGAAAAATAATAGTTTGGACTCACAGAGCCAGAGGAAGGCAGAATTTGATCAGAGGGTGCTCGTCATGAATGTGTTAAGTGCTGCAGTCTTTGTTAGTGAAGGACATTTGATGAAGACTAAGAAGATGACATCAGCTGCAGGTATCATGTGAAATTGTTTTTTTTAATAAATAAAAAAATAACCTTTTCTAAGAACCTTATAAACACCCTGGGGAGAGTATAAGAGGTGTGACTGTGCTGTCAAACATAAAAACACGCATTCACCCATTACAAATGACTGCCACTTGAGATATTTCTTATAAAACGACCATAAGTGCTGATAGACAAGAGCCCAGGGTTTACTGCAGCAGAGGAACTTGAATGGATAGGAACCAGTCATACAATTGAAACCAAAGGTCTCTTATAGCACAACAGGAAAAATTTAATGAACATGGATTTGGTGGTGTTACACTGAGAGGCTGAAAAACAACTGCATTGTGTGTGTGTGTGTGTGTGTGTGTGTGTGTGTGTGTGTAAAAACAAAAATCTACACACAACGCCCAGCAAAAAACAGTGGAAAATAATCACTAGTTGCTTTAGTGTACAGGTTGCAATGAAAGATTTTAGTTGTGAGTAATACTTGGATTCATTTTTGGTTTAGCAAAGCTCTCCCTGTTTTTTCTCTCTCTGAAAATAAATACTGAATTGTTTTCTGTCCATCTTATAGCCTGAAAGGCAACACAAAGAATGACAAGAAAAGTTAAAAGTGGAATATGGAGCATTTTAATAAAAAGCTATAGTTTTAAAAAATAATACTTCCACGGGGCGTTTAGAGGTGTGCAGAATGAATGTACAGATTTTCCTTTAATAGGTATATTTAAAAAAATAATAATCTAAATTTTAGTTTGACGGGCTTCACTGGGTTTATGTTTACATCTACCAGCCACTAGAGGGCACCGTTGCGGTAAAAAGTCCGCTCGGCAAGGCGAGGCCGGGACTGTGTAAAATGGCGGACTCGACAAGTCAATCAGCTGATTCTGAGCCCAGAAGATGTTCTAACGGTAAATACTGTTGAAAAATAAACTTATTAGTAGAAATTAGTCCTCACCCTGTATGATTCACTGGACATGGTGCTGGCTGGTCACTTCACGTATCAGCAGTGAACCCCCCCGACAGCTGGAAAATTTGTAATGTTTTTGTGATACCACCTATGAACACTAGATGTTGCCATAGTGTTTGTGTTCCATATTCAACCTGATGGTTTATCCCTTGGGGTCCACGTGGCAGAGGTGAGGACTGAGCACCACCTCACCCCTGCCACGTGGACCCCAAGGGATAAACCATCAACCATGCTCAAACGTCACCTTCGCTGGAGGGGTCACCCAATAGGACAGTGGGACGGTTAAGTTTTAAAAACATGGTTGTTATTTTATATTTCAGGTTTTAAAAGGGTTCAGGCTTTCTGCACCCCTGTGATAACTCTTGAGAATATCTGACGCTACATTACGCCTCATAGGCAAAATAAAAGGATGAATAGAAAAAAGATGGTTTCATAGGTGTGAGACAGTGATGTGACCCTTAGCCAAAATGTTTTATTCTGATTATCTAATTGGCTCGGTTTCTAATTTGTAATTATTTTTATTAAAAACAAAGAGGGGAACCTGGAAAGGATTACTGCATTCATTGTATTTCTTTCAATTTCTCAGAAAACAAATACAGGCCAAAACACCCTATTTATATATATTTCACTACACACGTCAAAACACGTCATTTACGATATTTAAGTGAATAAAGTTGAACGTTGCTGCAGATTCTGAGAACAGATGTAATAACGGTCAGAGAATCAAACTAATAATGACTGATACTACTTCCCAGTTTACCAGTTCTTCCTTTTTTAATAAATCAAAGAAAATCTCTAAATGTCATTTTTTGTTATCAAAAATGTTTTTGTTTGTTTTTATAAACTGACAACCCAGCAAAATATCCGAAGGCCATGAATAAATGATGTGTCCCTTCAGGACCTGCCTGTCAGCTTTATTCACATAGACCAGCTGATACCAGATGTCTGTTTTAGCTAATATTGTAGCAAAGAGCTCCTATTTTGTATATGCAGGCAGCTGTTACACTTTTTATCATTTTCATTCAAATTTATTAAAATAAGAGCAGGAGAAAAATAAATACACTTTTTCATAGATTTCTTTAAAGGGGATATATTATGACTTTTTTCTTAAAGAAGTGGTTTACTCGTTTAATCAATGCATTTGCAGTGGTCTCTAGTAGGAATGAATGCCTTGTAATGACGTGTCGGTCGCGAACGAAACGGCTCTCAGAGCCGGCTCTTTGATGTGCCCGATAGGAGCCGACTCCCTCTTGGAAGAGCCGGAGTGAGTCAGTGCGTTTACATGCACATCAGAAAACCGAACTTTTGCCCTAAAAAGACAAACATAGTTTTTTTTAAATGCATGTAAACGCGTTAGTCTGGCTGAAGGTGAATTTCTTCTAATTGGGCTGAAGCACCCAGATAATGCGGTAGTTATCTGACTTCCTTCTGCATGTAAACGGGTCAGCCGAGCTGAACCGAGTAGACGCTCGCGTTCCGGAAGTGATGCAACCAGAGTAGCGCTCGTCTGGTAACATCACCGCCACAACGTACCACGCGTAACAACATCTAACAGCGCAGTACGTACCAATAAGCTGTGCTGCAGCATTGTTGTTGTCCATTCTTTCATCCGCGGTGCGTATCCTGTTTCAATTCCGTCTCATTTACTCCCGCCAGCATTTGTTTACAAGTTGTGTTGCTACAAGCTAACCGGAACAATGCCTGACATGAAAGGGCGCATGTCGCCCCCTACTGTACCGGAGTGGAACGAACTTCATTTGAGAGGTCGGTTTTCTAAAGCGCATGTAAACGAGGATAAAGACTCGCAGCTTATTATCATACGTTCGACCAGGATCGACTTAGATGTTGATACTGCCCATGTAAACGCACTGACTGACACAGACTGTACCTGCAGGCCCCCGAGCCGCTAAAAAAACATCTCACAGAAATAGTTTTATTAATTTTCTCAACCAAAGCTAAGAAAACATGGTTGTAAAATATGTATTTTTTCTTTTCTGTTTGCTACATGTCAGTAATATCTTTGCAGTCATACATTTTAATCCTTGATTGTCATTAATAATTACTGGAACATATTTTAATATGCAAAGCCAGCAATTATCTGGGCATCTGTCTTGTTTATGCACTTGGCAGATGTTCTTGTCTAAAGCAACAGACATCTGATCCGTACACATGAAGCAGGAACTGTGTGTTCATCTGGACTCACAAACTCAATGGAATTTCATTATTATGGACACCATGGCAGATGGAGTTACAATACATTTTAATTATTTGTCTTTTTATCCTTCAGATGTTCTGTTCCCAGTTAGGGAGGTTAATTATATAAGCGGCTCAAGATTTTCTTTTTAAATGTGTATTTGTTCATTTTAAATCTCCAACTACTCCCTACCCTCCCCTATAAAACATTTCCTGTTAAATAGATATTTGCTTGAAGCAATTAAATTAACTTATTTAAAGCATGAGAATAAACATATTTAGGTGACATGACTTCGTGCAGCCTAATTAGAAACATGATCCTTTATTTAGTTTAAAGTAGAGGCGGTCACTTCTGTATGAGGAACAAACTTTCTCAAACAAAGCTCCAGCTCTGCTTGACCAGCTGACATTGTTTTGCTGTGCCTTTGCTCTTGCGTGGTGTTTGGGGAAAATACTTTTTGACAGGTTGTTGAAAATGACCGCAGGCACATTTGGGGCTACTGAACCTCATTGCCAATCACTGAAATGTGTATGACATGAATGCATACGCACAATGCTAAAGTTACCATCAGAACACACACTCAAGTGATTTTAAAACCTGTGCGCCAATAGATTTGAAATTATTAGTCCACATTTATTGTTTTTTTCCCCCACACTTAGAAGATGGATATGTCTGTGACAGCTCTCTGTCTCATCAACCTCTCAAGGGAAACAACAGGATAAATTTGAGCTCACACCAACAATGGTAGACAGGACCAAAGACATTGTTTGATTTCATTCCAAACACGCTTTCCCCCCCACTATAAACACACTCAAGCTCAAGGCTTCATGGTTATTTCTGTATGAGCAATGGGAAAAACATTCAATTGAGCTTCTATTTTCCAATTATCATTTTTATCATTTTCAAATTAGTAAATTCATTTTCATTCCAGTTTCAAGGCAAAAGGATTAAAGGAGCAATAGAATTCTACAGTGAAATAATCACAAAACAGTCTAATGTCGTAACCTTCTTGGAAGGAAGGTTACATTGAAACATATTTCATTCTTTTTTAATTTATTTTGGGCCGGATCAGTCGGTGAGCCTATCAGCTATGTCTGATAGTGGGCTGAGCAACACAGGCCCGTAGAATTTTTCTCTCGTTTTTACAAATATAGCTTAAAACGCAGCATTTCTATCACATCATTAACATGAAACTGCCTGATGTTTACATCACCTAACTTTATCTCTTTCATAAGGGTGTTGTCAGCTCTCCGTCTGCCTGCAGCTAGTTTATAAATGTCATCCTTTTCTTCAGTATTTGCATTTCTTATTTCAGTAATGAAAATGTTACATTTGCTGTTGGTAAAAATCAATCATAATTCATTTATTTTATTCTCAACATTTACAAAAAATACAAAGCATGATAGACATCACCGACAAACCAACTTCTAGTTAACTAATGTTTTAGTGGGGAAAACCTAATGAGCCTTTAGTTCAGTGCTAATGTTCGGAGTACAAACACGAAAAGAAAAGACAGAGGTGGCCCTATGCAACTCACAACTTCCTTGGATTATTTTTTAAAGCATTCTTCGCGCATAAATCCAGTTAGGCAGCGGTATTCTGAGCGGTTCCAGTTCGGTTTGTCCAGCCACGCGTCAGATGCATCAACAATAACTTCTCAGAACATTTTCCTTTGAGAACAGTTGAGAATGGATTTCCCCTCCATCATCAATAAGACACGCAGTTAAAACCTACATTAGTGAGTACAATCTTCTGTTAATCAGCTGATCAGGTTGTGGTAAAAGGCTGCTGTACACAGCAAATTCAGCATGCTCAACTTAACACTGTCAGGTTTGATTTCAACACTTTTAAAGTGTTTATATGGGTCCACACCAGTAAGAGTTAATTTAATTCTTTTTGGAGAGTCGGTACTTTAACTCTGATTTAGTGTCAAAAAGCAACTCTTCTGGGGTTGACAATTTAACATCGGTGTTAGAGGTAATATACTGTATCTAACACCGATGCGCATGGATTGTTTGGCCTTGGTGCTGTCCGTGAGGGGGGTGTTGTCTTTTCAACGTGAGATATTGGAGGTGTGGCGGGACAGCATGTGAAAAGGGTCAATTACAGGTGAAACTCAAAAATGAAAATATGGCGCTATAAAGCTAATTCATTTCAGTAATTCAGAGGTGAAGCCAATCTATGAGACAGAATCATTCCATGCAAAGCCAGATATTTCAAGCCATTATTCATAAGCCCTTTATGAAAACCCTATTTGAATATTACATGAAATCAATTTTACTGAAATAAATTAAATTTAGCATGATATTCAAATTTTTTGAGTTTCACCTGTAAATGGAATTATGACCCTCTTAAGGGATCTGGATCTTGAGGATTTGCTCTTATCAGTGAGTCAGCCAAAAGACTGACTCATGTTTATACGTATTTATTTTTAAGAAACCTGCCCAGAGTAACAGATTTTACTCAGTAAATAATCCCTGTGAGTAATGATTGTAAGAAAATTCGGATCAAAACTAATTAAACTCAGACATTACATCAATATTTGTTTTATTGTTGTGATTTCTGAGTTTAGATTATTATGAAGTAAATAGTATCCAAGTAAATAAGTAAGTAAGTAAATAAGTATCTGACATATGTAGAGTGTATTTAAGTCTATTGAATTTAAAACAATGAAGCCTATTATTTTTACACCAGCTCTCTATTTCATATCCATCATGTTTTAGTTGTTTCCCTGCTCCAGCACAAAATTGTACTTATTTAAAAACTGTGGGGGGCAGCAGTAGCTCAGAAGGTAGAGCGGGTTGTCCTGTAATCAGAGGGTTATAGGTTAGATTCCGGCTCCCAGCGGAGAATGCTGCCACAGCTGCCCATGGGGCACACCAACAGAGGCGAGGCTGTCGAGCAAAGGCACCACCAGTCACCCCAACCACCACCAGCAGGCAAGGTGGGTTAAGTGCCTTGCCCAAGGACACAACAGCAGAGTTCTCTGCCAGGATCAGGGATTGATCATTTGATTGCTGGACAACCCTCTATACCTCCTGTGCTACTGCTATATTACATTGAAATGTATGTAATGAGTTGTTCAGAACTATAATAGCAAGCTAACAGGCAGCAAGACGGCAAACAACCACACTTCTTCCAATGCCAGAGAAATATTGCCGTAATAAGTGTAGTAAGTACTCCCATACTGTAAAACACCCTAGAGTGCTAGTACCAGAAATGACAATGTATTTATCTACTTATCAACTTATTGTCTATGACTTGTTTTTGCTTGTCATCTAAAATCTTCTGGTGCTGATCCGTAACTGGCAACAGCCATGAAACTCCCAAAACGGCAGTGAGAAAGGGTTTGCAGTAAACAAATTTGACCACAGGATGTCCGTCTTACTTCATTTTTACATATTGCACCTTTAAATATAAAAACTTTGAGCTTCGGAATGTAATTGAACAACTTTTGAGACAACTTTATTAGAAAATTTTGTATTTTTATATTTTATTCTCATCAGCATCTAAGCTCAAATAAAAACCCTGCAATTTTAGCCAATAAGCAGTCTCATAAAAGACCGTTTGCTGCACACCCAGAAGCAGACTGGCAAATTTAGAAACAATCTTGAAAACAACTAAAGAGGCATTTAGCAGCCAGATGGGTCATTTATTCCTTTGAGTGACCTCAAGGAGAACTGAATAGAGGGCCATTGTAGCCCCCGAGACACTGTCAATCCAGCAGAAAAACAGAAAAATAAATATTGATCGATTATAGCACAGAAACTGGCCTCATTCTACACTCCTGACACGACCAATTCACACAGCCTCCCCCTCTCCTTCCAACCTTTATTATCTAGTCCAGAGGGGGTTAAGGCTTCTCCAGTTTACTTGGAAAGCTGCCATGAACTCCAGCCAAACAGCTTCATCCTTCTTTTTTAATAAAAGTGGCCTTAGCAAATTTGCATTGGATTGTCTCTGCAAGTGTTAAGTTCTCACTAACCCAGATCTCGACAGAGTTGTGAACAATATTTAAGAGAAAAAGGCCTTTTGTGTGGATAGAACGAGAGTTCCGTATTTAACTAAGGTTCTATGAATTCCGCATGACCGCCAGAGGGTGGTGCAGAGCACCTGGATATCTATGTGTGCACACGGCACAGAGGTCGAGAAAATATACCAACAAAGTCACGCCATTGGACGTGACCTGGGTGACGTAGTGGTAGCCTATAAAAGCCCTACGTACCCAGCGTTCATTTCTTTTCGGAGTGCTCGCAAGGACTCAGAGTGACGAACAACTCTGGCGGTCATCCGGAATTCATAGAACCTTAGTTACATACATAACTATCGTTCTATTTCATTCCTCCTGACCACCAGAGGGCGGTGCAGAACACCTGGATGGCTTAAAACCAACAGGGTCACGAAGAGTCCACACTCCCCAAACATCAGCCGTAGATAGATGAAGCAGATAACACCACCGTAGCCACCGCATGGGGAGCAGCCACATTCACTTTGTAGAAATGGGCAAGGGTACAGGACGAAGCCCATGTGGCTGCAGCACAGATGCCACACAGTGGAAGTCCTCCAAGCGCAACCCAAGAGGCAGACGTCCCCCTGGTGGAGTGGCACCTGAGCTTGGGTGGTGGGAGACCCTTAGAAGTGTATGTCTGCAAAATTGCGTCAACGACCCAGCGCGAAAGTCGTTGTTTGGAAACAGCACAACCCTTCTCATGACCACCATAGCAAACAGAGGGCATCCGTCCAAATTTCAGCAGTCACACTGATGTGCCGCTGCAGCATTTCAACAGGACACAAGGGACTCGAGACAGACACATCTGATCCAGATTGCGGGACAAACACAGCCAAGGACACAGGCTGGTTAATATGAAAGCTGACAGCCTTCTAGGCAAAAACGATGGATTGGGCCACAAGGTAACCCCGGAACCATCTGAGTTCCTACGCAAACAGTACCCAGCAACTGACAGGGCATGGAGTTCACCTACTCCCGTTGCAGAAGAAAGCGCAAGGAGAAAAGCAGTTTGACCGACACCCACAGAAGGTCAGCACTTTCAACAGGCTCAAAGGGTGGAGAACATAAGTCTTCCAGAACCAGAGGAGGGTCCCAAGAAGGCACTCTTGCAAGCCGCGGAGGATGCAGGCGCAAAGCTACTTTCAAAAAACGACACACTGAGGAATGTGACTTCACAGCACAACTATCCACAAAGACATGTCGGGCAGAAATCGCAGCAACAAATACTTTAATAGTGGAGACAGAAAGACCTCTCTCCAGTAGCTACTGCAAGTAGTTGAGCAAATCTGTACCGGCAGTGTTCCAGATCAACTGCTTTACTCGCACACCAACTGACAAATAGTTTCCACCTGTTCATAAAACATCCTGGTAGACGAAGCATTAGCATTAAGAACAGTCCGAACAATGGCCTGGTCACAAGAGTTCAAAAAGGAGTCCGGCCCCTCAAGGTCCACAGGTGAATACAGAGGTGCTCTGGATGAGGGTACCAAATACCTCCTTGTATTAGCAAGAGCAGGTCTTTCATCTGAGGAAGAGCCCAAGGGTCCCTGTCGAGGAGCTTGTGAATCATGGGGAACCAGATCCTCCCTGGCCAAAACGGAGAAACCAGCAGCACCCTGTGATTGCTCATCTCGATCTTGTGAAGCATCAACATCAGCAGTGGAAGAGGAGGGAAGGCATACAGGAGGCTGTCCGGCCATAGATGGTCCAGAGCATCCTGACCCAATGGACTGTCTGGTTCCAACAGAGAGAATCACTGTAGACACAGCGTTGTCCCGCTCGAGGCAAAGAGGTCCACCTCGGCTGCACCATACCTCTGCCAGATCATTTTGACAATGACCGGGTTCAGTTTCCACTCTCCCGGTGGAGGTTTCTGTTGGGAGAGTAGATCCGCAGCACAGTTCTGCACACCAGGCAGATAGGCCGCCCTGACACTCCAAAGGCTTGGCAAAGCCCACAAGAGGAGCTTCCAAGCTTCCATCAGTGAGTGAGTGGACCTGGTACCCCCTGATGATTTATGTGGAAGACTGCAGATGTGTTGTCCGACCGGACAAGGACATGTTTCCCTACTAGAGCAGGCAGAAAATGCTTGAGAGCTAGCTGCAGCCCGCAGCTCCAGCACATTTATGTGCTGAAGTCTCTCCTGGGGGTTCCAGACACCGCTGATCATTCTGTGATTCCACACAGTCCCCCAGCCTGAAAGAGATGCGTCTGTAACAACCACGTCTCGACGAGAAGGAAGGGAGCCTAAGGGACCCCCATGCAGATGAAGTCCATGTCCCCCCAGGGCCTGAGGTGACCCACACAACCGTCGGAGAGCCGAACGTGCCTGTGCTGGTGTCGTTTGGGGTGGAGGCCCAGGTCGTTGACCCAAATCTGTAGGGGGCGCAAGATCAGAAGACCCAACGGCACCATCAATGACATGGCCGTCCGTTTTCCCATCAACTGGAGAAGGAGACTGTAGGACAGTACCATAAGCCGCAGAACATGTGAGACGAGACAAACCACGTCCGCCACCTTCTGTGGGGATGGGGAGGCTGTCATGGCCAGAGAGTAGAAGGCAATTCAGACGAAGATCACTAGTTGACTCGGTAAAAAGAACTCGTCGAAAAATTCACCATAAGACCCAACAGAGACACATGGTCCAATAGGATGGATGTGTGGTTGCGTGCCTGCTCCTGAGTCGGAGCGCACACAAGCCAGTCATCCAGGTAGGGAAGGATTCGCAGTCCACGGGCCAGCAGCGAAGCAAGTGTTGCGGCCACATACCTGGTGAACGTATGGGGGGCAAGAGAGGCCGAAAGGGAGGACTCTGAATTGGTACGCCTGACCTTCGAAGGCAAAGCGAAGGAACTGCCTGTGGCGAGGCATTACTGGCACATGAAAATAAGCGTCCTTTAGGTCGACACACATGAACCAATCCCCTTGCGAGTGTAGCGACATCAACCCATGGTTTTTCTCCTAAAATGAAGTAAGTTACACTTTAACTTACAGGCCACATCAAGGCTGCAGAAGAGACTCTGATATCGTATCCAGAGTCATGTGTGTTAGTTTGGTCTACGTCTCCGACTCTCCAGCAGACGTCAGAAACTCAAGGATTCTGCAAAGAACTTTCCTATCTCCTTCCTGAATGAAGTTCATCTTTCCCGCCTCGTGAAAGACTTTTACAAGTATAACATAAATGCATAATCATACTGTTTGAATCATCATATAATAATAATGAATGATGGAGTTAAAATGAATATGTGTTCCTGTAATTTCATATCTTTAATTACACAATTTAGGATTCATTTAAGTAATGCTAATATCTCATTAGTTAAACATTCACAAATAATAGTATTGTGTTTGAATAGTTAATTTGCACTCACATTAAGGTTTAATAAAATTCACACCACATTAAGCTGAGTCATCCTTAAGTGTTGATGAAACTGGTGTCTGAGGTATTTTGGTAACACCCACTTTAATGTGTCAAAATTTGATTCGCCCAAATTAATAAACAATTAGAATGATAAAACCTCCAGGCCCAGCCAGAACACTAGAGTTCCTTGAGTACCTACAGTTCCTGATGAGTTCCTGAAACAACTCTGTTGCTGCGAGGTTCCCTCCTCTCCAGAGGGGGAATCTAAACAACGAAAAGCAATGCTCAATAATATAAGGAACCATCCTTTCTTTTTGACCAAAGATCAACTATTTTTGTAAACTGCCCCTAGAGCAACTCCACCAGACGACGCAGTCACCGGAAGTAATCCACACACAACGTGACGTAGCCCTGCCCGCTGGTGTCAAATGGTCTTTATTAATTTGATAACTTATTAAACATCTAGATTTATTTAACCCAGACATCATAGGATCTAAGACACTTAATGCTGATTAGGCAACCTCACATCTAGCTTGCATTACATCACCTCATTAATTGTTCTCAGTATCTTGATTAACCATCATTCATGGTAATTTGTCCTTTGTCATAATTCATTGAGAAATATAGTATTAAATTTATTTTTATAACTATTTTCTTGACTCTGTCTGAATTATTCTGAAGTGTGCGGATTACTTACAGTAAAAAGAACCTAAAGAAATGTTAAATTAACGTTTAAAGATCATTAAGATTAATAATTCATATTTATATGGAATATTAGATCTTCATTGATCCATCTATAAATATGTGGCAATAGCCCTAATGCTACACGAGATTGCTTGGAGGATGTCTACAGTGCACAGCATGTGAAATCGCAGAACCTTGACATAACGAATCAGGTGTCTTAGATCAATGATAGGCCGAAAAACCACCATCCTACTTCAGAACAAGAACATAATTTGAGTAGAACCCCTTGAACTGGTCCGAACTGGGAACTGACTCTATTGCCCCTTTCATTAAAAGCACCAATATCTCCTGTCTCAGAGCTGCAGACCTCACTGGGTCGGAAAGCTGGAGAAAATACGGCTGGGGGCCAAATGTCGGGAGTCAGAATCGACCACCTCTGGAACGATTACCCGAAGAAGGCTTAGAGGGGCAATTGTCGGGAGCTCGCCAAACTGGATGTGTTTTGGGGCCCTGCCAGCAGGCTCCCAAAAGGCAGGCTGCTGGGCGACCAGACTTCCCCCCGTGGGGACACGTGCACCCACAACTGCAGGCAGGGCCCTGGTTGTGGAGTGAAAAGTAGCAGCAAACCTAGACTGGAGCCTGGAAGGCCGGTGTAGGTCAACAAACTGTTGCTGAGATTTATTTGCCTCAACAGCATGCTCCAAGTTTTGTTGGGCCACAGGTCCAAACACTTGACCTGGGATGACAGGCAGTGTGCAGAGTGAACCTCTACAGTCAAGTCAAGTCAAGTCAACTTTATTTATAAAGCGCTTTACAAACAGCATAAAGCTGACCAAAGTGCTTAACAAACCAAATTAAAAACAATAAAAACAACAGCAATTTGCTATAATGCTGAAAATAAGTTATGATAAAAGCCTCATAATAAAAGAAATAAAAACAAAACATAAAAACAAGTAATTCAAACTGAATTAAAAGCAACTAAAAACAGATGCACTCTCAAACTGAATTAAAAGCGACTGAAAACAGATGAGTCTTTAATAGCGATTTAAAAGCAGAGAATGAGGGAGCCATCCTAATCTTAATTGGCAGTGTATTCCACAACCTTGGGGCTGCTACGGAGAAAGCTCTGTCACCCCTGAGCCTCCGCTTTGTTCTCGGCACCTCCAGGAGAAGCTGGTCAGCCGACCTCAGGGACCGAGAAGGGGAGTGAACAATTAAAAGCTCAGAGAGATACTGCGGGGCAAGGCCATGGAGAGCTTTAAAAGCCAATAAAAGCACCTTAAACTGAACCCTAAAATCAACAGGCAGCCAGTGCAGGGAAGCCAAAATTGGGGTGATGTGATCCCTCTTTCTCAAACCCGTCAATAGGCGTGCTGCTGCATTTTGCACCATTTGAAGACGGGAGAGGTGAGACTGAGGGAGACCAAGGTACAGTGAATTGCAATAGTCCAGTCGTGAAGTAATAAACGCGTGAATCACTGTCTCAAAGTCATGCTTGGAGAGCACATGCTTAACCTTGGCAATCCTCCTTAAATGATAAAAACTTGCCTTTGTTACAGCACTAATTTGCTTGTCCAGAACTAGGTCACTGTCAAGCAGAACTCCCAGATTGGTCACTACAGGTTTCAGAAATGGGGCCAATCGACCAAGGTCAGCTGAACAACGTGCACTGGACACACTGGGACTAAAAAGCATGACCTCAGTCTTATCATTATTGAAGTGTAAAAAATTAGCCGACATCCAAGATTTAACCTCATCGAGGCAGTTTAGGAGAGGATCTAATGAATTAGGCAGGCCACGTTTAATGGGAATGTAAACTTGGGTGTCGTCTGCATACAAGTGAAAAGAACACCCATGTTTCCTAAAAATAGAACCCAGAGGCAGCAAATAAAGGGAGAATAACAGAGGGCCAAGCACAGATCCTTGAGGAACCCCGCATAAGAGAGGGGAATGAGATGACGTAAAGCCACCTAGAGATACACTAAACGACCTCTCAGCCAAGTAGGACACAAACCAGTCCAAAGCAACTCCTCGCACCCCAACAAAATGTTGCAGCCTAGAAATCAGGAGACTGTGGTCCACGGTGTCAAAGGCAGCAGACAAGTCCAACAGCACCAGAACCATAAAATCTCCAGAGTCAGTAGCTAAAAAAATATCATTTAAGACCCTGAGAAGTGCAGACTCTGTGCTATGCGCCTTTTTAAAACCTGACTGGAATTTTTCACAAATATCATTCACATGCAAAAACTCAGTCAGTTGCAAATACACCACTTTTTCCAGAACCTTAGAAAGGAATGGAAGTTTAGAAATAGGCCTATAATTAGACATGGTAGAGGGGTCAAGACCAGGACTCAGACAAGGAGACTGAGCCAGCCACACTTGACGTTTTGTGATGGTAAGGGTTGACATCAGTCTGTCAAGCTCTCTGGACATAAAAGCAAAGGCCTGGAGCGAGACATCACTTAGGCTTTGGGTAGCATCGTCAACCCCAGCCGCCTTCAGAGACTGAGAAAGGGCAAGAGCCAGTGTGAGAATGAGTTGTCCAGGTGAGCAATGCGAGCTGCTATGTTATAGCTCTTGTAAGGAACTCATTAGTGACCTAGCACTGAGGACGTGGACAGCGGGCATCCGAACGGGTAGCGTCAGCTGGAGCTACCACCAGGCTAGTGATAACACCGTCAACAGACGGCACATGGTGCAAACCATACTTAGCTGCATCCTGCATCCTGCATAGAGCTAAGAGCCCTGCAATCCTGTGAGAAATGGGTAGAAGATCTGGGGTCTGCCCAGCATCGGTGAAGCTCCTCAATGTAGGGTTGTGAGGCCGGCACATTAAACGCTGGCTTCTGAGTTACCTTAGAAAAGGAACTAGAAGCAGCGGTCTCGACAGGGAGATCATCAATACCAAGCCGAGATAAAGCCAGTTGAACAGTCTGCTTCACAAAAGACAAACCAGGTCCAGCCCCCAGCAGGGAGTCCTGTTCTGAAATGCGAGAGCCCGCTACTGAGGGGCTCGAGGAGCGTTCCCAAACCTCCTGGACCTCCATGTAGCTGGTGTTCCTGTCCCTGAACAAGGAATCAGTAGCAGCAATAGAAATTGCGTCCTCTTCCCCTACGCCAGTGTCCGGGGGGTTAATCTGGTCAGCCTGACCACCAGAGACAGGGGCAGGAGAAGTCACAAGGTCACCGGGTTGAGGACTCAGGAGCAAGCCTTAATCTGAGCAAACTCACAAGCCAAAGAATCAACCTTCATGGACAAGGCATGGTCATGGCGAACTGACTTGGCTGGGGGGGCTTCAGCATGTGTAGGCTTACGGCGCATTGCTACCTTCCCGGGACTGGAGGCCAAAGTCCGCTGAGGCATTCCACTCTCCACCACAGGCAACCTAGCAGGCCTCTCTACAAGTGGTATACAGACGCAAGAACACAGGCGTCATCGGTGAGGGCTTCCCTCAAATGTCTGATCCCAAGACAGGAGGGGCACGACATATGTCCATCATCCGGCCCAACGGGGCCAAGCAGTTGCCACAGCTGCTCACCAGCAACGCCATGGAGCACTGCAGTGTTTCCCAAAAAGGAAAAATCCACACGGTTACTGAGATAAATAAACGAGCATGGAGCGGGAACCACTCACTGCCGAACAACAATAAGGCACGGAGCGGGAACCACTCACTGCCGAAAAACAATAGAAGACACGGAGCGGGAACCACTCACTGCCAAACAACAATAGAAGACACGGAGCGGGAACCACTCACTGCCGAACAACAATAGAAGACACGGAGCGGGAACCACTTACTGCCAAACAATTTTAGAAGGCACGGACTGAAAAACACTCACTGCCAAGCGACTGACCCTCACGGTCAATGCGAGTTTGTACAACGGCACGAAGCGGGAGTCACTTGCAGCCAACAGTAGGCTGCAGCACAAGGAAACGTGCCATGACTAGTATAGCAGCAATGGTTGCAACGCCACCAAAATATTAACACTAGCTCGCACAGATCGAAAAACGGTTAGCACCACTAACAGGCATAGCTAGCACAAGAAGCTAACAAGCTAGGCCGAGAAAAAAAATACTTATAAGGGACTCCACAAAGAATAGAATGAAGTCAGGCCGTGTCTCGCAGCCTCTGGAGGATGTAGAATGACACGCAGCTTCAACCCGATGGTTGCGAGGCTACAAGCGAGAGCAGCAATAGTATCCGAACAATTTTCCAGTATCAACCTCTGCATGAAGCGAGAACGTAGAAAGAAACGAATGCTGGATACGTAGGGCTTTTATAGGCTACCACTACGTCACCGAGGTCACGTCCAATGGCGTGACTTTGTTGGTATATTTTCTCGATCTCTGTGCCGTGTGCACACGTAGATATTGCAGTTCTCTGCACCGCACTTTGGCGGTCAGGAGGAATGAAAAAGAACAAGTTTTGGATATTTAAAATTGATTCATGCCCAATGGAGGCAAGAAAGTGTTTTCGATTTTGTTGTGTGTAACTTTGCCCCAAATAAATATAAAATACAAAATACATATATATTTTATCATCGTTTGATTTTTGTGGACAACTGGTATAAAGGAATTTATATAATCTCACACTTTTTGGAGACAGAGAATTTTAATCCCGTGTAATTTTTGCTAATGTATTTTTTCCGGTCTCTGTCTTCTTTTATTTTGAAATAATAAACCGGATGTAGATTTTTCCCTTTCATTCCAATGCAACGTCACATGCTAAAAGCCTCCAAATCTGCGGCTTTTGTAGTTTTTATGCAGCTAAAGAGGGTCAGTGCAGTGAAACGTGTCTTCGTACCGTAGCGTGTATTACTCTGTAAAGGCGCCGTCAAAACAGAAGCCACCATTACTCCACGACTATTTTCGCATAAATGACTTCACAGCAACTTTGCCCTGTCAAGTGTTATCAGCTCACACAGCCTTGCGTTAATTTATGAGGACATTTTTTCATTATGATACGAAACGGGGATAAAAAGGCCTTTATTCTATGCGGAAAAAAATGTTATCTTCCATTCCATTATTCAGAAGATGCAGCGTATAATCTAAGTAGACCAGAAAAAAGCAATAACAGATGTCATTTGAGCCCATTGAAACTAACTTTTTATTATAATATTTTGCATTAAAGCATTTATTTCAACAATAGTTCTTTTTTTATTGAATTGAACTTTTCCAGAAGTGATGTTGGCGAAGCATGCCAAACCCAAGTTCGAAACATCTCAGGTCTCTGAGTTGGTGAAGAGGCTCTTCAGCCTGACCCCAAGACAAATTCGCCCCCTGCCCAGCTACGTTGACCAGAACTTCTATGTGGCGCCTGCTGAGGGTGGCGAGTTCCTACTAAAGATCCTGAACACAGAGGACAGCAAGAACCCCAACATGATCGAGGTCCAGACGTACGCCATGACCTTCCTGCACCAGAATGGACTTCCTGCTCAAACAGCTGTTCCCACCAACTCAGGAGAGCTGATGAGTCTGCAAGAAATGGGTATGAGCCAAGTTATGAACTTTATTTTATTGATTTGGACTGGATTTGAGTCGTCAGTCTGCAACATTGCATCAAGCATCTTTAGCAGTGATGCCAAAATACAATAAATACATGACTGCAGTATCTGTTAACCTCATCACCTTTAAAACATGTGCCAAGACATAATTAAACTCTGTCACACCTTGATCATTATTTTTAAATCTCTACCAACAGCTGTTAGACTTACTTTGTCAGATATGTGGGGTACAGCATGTTTCACACATTCCTTCTGTAGATTTCTGATTTTAAGTGAGCATCTGGTGAAGCAGCAAGTGACCCTGAGCTAGTTGGCGTTTCATAGAGCTCATGAAAAGGAGTAACAGCTTAGATGACAAGAGAAGATGGACTCATGCATCCAGCCTCAAGGTGAAAATGTAAATCTGCACCGTAGCAGCGTGTCTCAGGTTCACATCCTCAGTGGGATTATTACTCCGGTGGCCTCGAGCGAGACCGTACAATTCAGAGTCATGACTCATCATGAGGCTTAAGATTCAGGAAAATGAGAGTAACTAGAAGAGTTTTTACCTTCGACAGATTGCGGGTACGGCTGTCAGAAGTACCTCGTGCGGCTGTTGACTTATTTACCAGGAGTGACCATTTCGAAGGTTCCTTTAACACCAGAGTTGTTATATGAGACCGGCAAGATGGCCGCTAGAATGGATGAGATCCTTCAGAAGGTATGATAGTTAACAATTAAGTCACTACATGTTTTAGAAATATCTGTGCAATAACACGTTCATATTCCTTCATTTTTCATTTCTATTTTCTCAGATGGAACACCATTATCTCGGCGTTCTGCTGAGGGAGAAGTTCATATGGAGTCTGTCGAATGTTGTCTTCCTGGAAGCGTACCTAAACGTTTTAGATGGAGATCCCATTCAGGAGGTTGTGAAGTCGGTCATTCATCATTACAAGACATTCGTGCAACCGAAACGCTCCAGCTTCCGCAAGTGTGAGTTTGGGTTTATTTCATCTCATTTTTAAACTTTCTTTAGATATTTGTTGTTTTTATTTGCAATTATGTACAAAATGAAAAACCGATTATGTAGCCAGAGAGACTCTGGGATGCAGTTTTATCTTTATTGTGTTTTTTTCTTTCTTTAAGGCATTAATCACGGCGACTTAAATGATCTCAATGTCCTCGTACAACCTAATGACAACGGCGGCCACAAGATTTCCGGCATCCTTGACTTTGGGGGCATGAACAGCGGCTACTACATCCACGAACTCGCGATCGTCCTAATGTACATGATGATAGAGCATCCTAACCCCATTGAGGTGGGTGGACCCATCCTGGCTGGGTTTGAAAGCATCCTCCCACTCAACGAGGATGAGAGAGAATGCCTCTACTTGCTGGTAATGTCCCGCTTCTGCCAGAGTTTGGTTATAGCTCGCTATACTGTGACGTTGCACCCAGACAACACGGAGTACCTGATGATTACAGCCAAGAAAGGAGTCAATATTCTCCAGCATCTTTGGGAGCTTGGGAAGGAGCAGGTGGAGAAGGTGTGGTTTACCAGTGCTGCTCAGTTCAGTGACAGAAAGTGAGAAATACTTTATATAAGAAAAACTCCAATTTACACAAATCAGTCAGTGCATTTACATGCACATCTAAGTCGATCTAGGATAAGCTGTGAGTCTTTATCCTAGATTACATGTACGTTTGAAAACCAAACTCTCAAATTAAGTTTGTTTGCCAACAACAACAACGCTGCAGCATCTTATTTGGTACGTACTGTTTGATGGTGTTACTTAGTGGCTATCAGCAAGACTAACGCGTTTACATGCATTTAAAAAAATTGGCGGGAGTCTATTTAGGACAATAGTTTGGTTTTCTGATGAGCATGACTGACTGTTTTGTGTAAGAAATATTGTATTTTTTTACTCAGTTTAATCTTTACATTCAGACACTTTAAAGTAGGAAATAATTATTGTGCCTTACGTCAGAATCAGAATCATGTTTTATTGCCAAGTAAGTGAGACTCACATCAGTAGGAATTTGCTTAGTTGGAAAGGTGCAAATATACAAGTGAAGCAAGTGAAAAATAGGATGCATAATAAAAAGATTATGAATCATAAACATAAGGTGACTAGTGCAGATCAATATGGTTATAATGGTTATTTGGTGTTCAGAAGTCCTACTGCAGAGGGGAAGAAACTGTTTTTGTGGCTGAACTTCAAATTTATAGCAAATTAAGTATAATTGTTCTGTTCCTTTAATTTTCAACGTTTCTATTGTTTTTCATATAACTATCAAAATGTTATATGAAGGAAGTGTGTACTGTTGTATCTTAAAATAGGCCCAAGTGTTCGATAAAAGTGGAAGTAATTTATAACACATACACAATGATACTCCATAGACATAATAAGGAGCAATCAAGTGAGTCTAAACTGCCTTTGAAGGAACAAAGTAGTGATGATTAACATGATTATAAAGTAATAAGAAGCAGTGAATGTATCACTATGAGGATGTGAGTGTGATGGTGCGTTTACTCAAAACATCAAATCAATAAGCTTTTATTATCAACCAATCATGAGTCTTTTATCAGCGTTTAACTTGGTTTCTCTCTCAGGTCTGATTCTAACAACAAAATAAGACATTCACAGTTCATCTGGGTCCAGATCTCAGTACTTGGATCACTTTTATACTGTTATCTTGTTTTTAGAGACAGAAGGATATTTTTGTTCTGATTGTATACCAGCTTTATCATGATGTTTGTTCTGCAGAGCAAAACAATCTGACTTATTCAAGGAACATTTTATCAATATTATTAATTCAGGGAAAAAACTCATGTATTTGTAATAATCAGGACCATTCAAATACATCATTTTGTGTTTTGTATTTGTGCTTTTATTCATAAATAATCCGTTTTTCTAATGTATGTGTTATTTGAATTAACTACAGAGAAGTGTATGCTCATTTAGACATGAAATCATGAATAAATTACAAATGTTTTGTTGTATCTGTTTAAATAAAAGTCTTTCAGAGTTTGATCAGGAAGTAATTTTAATGGCACAGATGTATAAAAACTGCTTTTTATATTCTAGATTTATTAAATCTGTTGATATGATGAAACAGTGGTGTAATGCTGCCCCCTTCTGGTGACATCCTGCATCCAAAGAAGTGCAAAAATGATCCTTAAATCATGTTTTATAAAATCTGTTCTAATGTGAAATGATGGAATATTAGACTAATAAAATGTAAAAAAATCTGTTGACCAGGAAGTGTTTCAATAAAAGTGGCAAAATATGACACTGAGAGAGAAGCAGCTTTAAGGGGGTTCATGTTATTTTATTGACTGTAGTTTAAATGTGTCTTACTCAAAGATGTTTTTTTTAATCTCGACTCTCTCGACTCGACTCGACCTTTATTTATATAGCACCTTACAGACACTTACATGCCACCAAAGTGCTTGACAGACACAGATAAAACATAACACATAAAATCCACTAAAAGAAAAAAACACAACCAAATAAAAACATTAAAAATGAGACTAAAAAAGCAACACAGTCAATCACTCACACAGATTTAAAAGCCAGTTCATAAAAATGGGTCTTCAGCTTTGATTTAAAAGCTGGTACAGAAGAGGACTGCCGAATGTGTAATGGAAGCTCATTCCATAATTTTGGAGCTGCAACTGAAAAGGCTCTGTCACCCCGCATCTTCAACCGTGACCGGGGGGACCACGAGCAAGGACAAGTCCTCTGAACGAAGTGCCCGAGAGGGAACATATGAATGCAGTGTGTCTGCCAGATATGCTGGAGCCAAACCATTCAAAGTTTTAAAAACCAGTAAAAGAACCTTAAACCGAATCCTAAAAGAAACAGGTAGCCAATGTAGAGTTGCCAGTATGGGCATAGCAAATCAGCATCCCTAAAAAAAAACAACAACCTAAAAGTCAAAATTTGCTGCTAGTGAAGACAATAGTAGACACTGCTGGATGTCCACAAGCCTGTGTTTATTTGGCTTCCTGTTGTAATTTAGATTTTAATACATTGTTGTAAAAAACAAATCAAGAAAAAATCTATTCCGTTTCTTTTTAAGCTTCTCTTGAAGAAACTCAAGACCTTGCTGCAAGGCAGCAGTGCCACCATCTGCGCCACTATGGACTTCTTTTTCTAATTAAATAAAAATGTTCTTTTCTATCATCAAAGCAAACAGTTGTGGAGGTCTCTGGCAAGCTAACGCTGCAGCACTGGCATTTGTAATCAGACACCGGCAGGCAAAAATCTCCAGAGTTGTTTAAAGAACTGAAGCCAGTAAACAGGAGCGACCCAGAAGTTACCCTAAGAAGCCACGGCATCTTTATGTTTTACTCTTAATATCTGGTAAAGAAGGCTAGAGGCTAACGTTGAGTTAACAATGCTACTTATCAACTTACTGTATATGACTCGTTTTTGCTTGTTATCTAATATTTTCTGGTGCTGATCCGTAACTGGTCAGTGTACTTTTTGGTATTTGAATTTTTTTTTAGATTCAAAAATGAAAAAAAAAACAAAAAACGAAAAGTAAAGTAAAAAAATTTCTGATTTTTATATTTGATTAATGAATAAAATGAGGGAAAATAAGGTATTTTTTATTTCAACGGTAAAAATAGAAGTCACAATTGAAATGACAGGTTTGAACACATTTTATTTGAACATATTGAGACAAATCTTTACAAGTTTATGTCAAAATATTTTTTCTGCTAACCTGGTTTATAATTTTGAGTCACATTCCTGCTTTTTTTAAACCAACAACAAAATTGTTTAAGCAAGAAGAAAAAATAATATAAATAAAATACTCACTAAAACATAGTCTCAACCGTGTTCAAATAAAACTGGTCAAAACCGTAAATAATTTCATCATATATATTTCTAGTCAGAAACAAAGCTTTTTCAGGAGGAACATGGATTAGAAACGTGTTTATATTATGAATCTATTAAAAATAGCCTCGTCGTTCATAATTTTAATTGTTTACTTCTTCAGTTTGCAGCTGTGACAACAGGCCACGCAAATCTCGGCTGGCTCTTTTTGGCACTCCGTCTAAGGATTTGTTATGAGGAGCAGAAGACTGACCCTTTTCATGTGACATCATCAAATCTTGCGCAGAAGTATTTCCCACGGGGTCAAATTTGTCCCGTTGATTGCTGCTACTCTAAATTATCAAAGATTTAAAAATTGTCAAATTTATCTTCTAAAACCCAGAGTGCCACTTCTGACCCCTGCATAGAGACACCTAGTGGATATCTTTATATTTTCAGGGAGTATGGCTGCTCAATTTTCAAGGCAGGGATGGCATCAGAATAAATTCACTGTAAAAGTTTTGGAACAACTTGAAGCTGATGATAGTGACTTTGGCCCTGAATTGGACAGCAAAAGTGATTCTGATGAATTGTTTCAACCGCATGGAAGTGATGGTGGTGAATCTTCTGCATAAGTCAGTGCATATCTTACATGCTGTAAATTTCCCATCAAGACCCGTCGCTGGTATATGATACTTTTCTGGCATTTTTTAGTCTGTTGCGGTGATCAACGCGTGGCTTCTTTACCAGCGTAACTGTGAGGCACAGGGAATCACAAGATTGAAAGTACTCAAACTTCGCAAGTTTCAGGGTTTGGTGCACAAGGCTTGGTTGAAGTTGGAACAGCAAGAAGTCGGGGTAGGCCATCAACTTCTCGCCCCTCCTTCCCACCACCAAAAAGATTTGTTCGAGTTTATAAGAGTGCAGATGTTTGTTTCGACCAAATTGCCCATTGGCCTGTCAAGGAGGAAAATCGCTGTCGATATGCTGTGCATGTGCAAGGACCTCAAAACTGAAATGCACTGTGAAAAATGTGCAGTTCCACTCTGCATCAACAAAAAAATAATTTGCTTCAAAGACTACCACAATGTCTAGCGTGAGTTCCTCTCACTAGCAGAACAGATTTTTGGATTAGCAAAGGCCCATGGTTTCATTTTTTTTTCAGTTAGGACTGAAACGTGCGTTGATAAATTTTAAATCCTGTTCTAAACATGCAAAAAATAAAGCAAAAACAAACCATCGTGAAATGTAGTTGTGTGTTTGATTTATTTTCCTCAATTTAAAATAGTTTACATTGACAATATGTGTTATTGTGATTCTTTAAAATGATATGCATAAAGCCCGATCGGTCAAATTAGGGAATAAAGGGTCTAAATTAAAAAAGTGGATATTTTGATGTTCAGTGAACTTATAGAAGTCATTTAATGCATGGGTCATATTTTTCCAAAGAAGATAATGGTTCTTGGGTTCTCCAGGGCTATGACAACGAAAATACATCTGTTTTATTGTTTTGAAGCAATTACATTTTCATTATTTAAAACACAAATAAATCCACAAAAGCATGAGTCATTTTAATTTTTTGACTTTTTTTTAAATATAGAATTAAAAAATACCTTATTTCCCCTCATTTTATTCATTAATCAAATATAAAAATCAGAAAAATTCTTATATTTTGTTTTTTTTTTGTTTTTGCTTCTAAAACGAAAATTCAAATACCAAAAAGTACACTGACCATATCTGGCAACAGCCATGAAACTCACAAAAAGACAGTAAACAACTTTAACCACAGTTTTCATTTTTTTTGTTTTCAATCAAAAATAGAACAAATGATACATGGATTGATGTCAATCTTACTTCATTCTGACATATTGCACCTTTAAATATAAAAACCTTGAGCTTCAGAATGTAGATGAACAAATTAAATGTGTAGTTGTGTCTCTGAGACAACTTCATTGGAAAATTTTGTATTTTTATATTTTATTCTTCAGCATCTTTTATACCAAAAGCTTAATTAAAATCCTGCAATTTTAGCCAATAAGCACTCTTATAAAAGACCATTTGCTGCACACTCAGAAGCAGACTGGCAAATTTAGAAACAATCTTCAAAACAGCTAAAGAGGCATTTAGCAGCCAGATGGGTCATTTATTCCTTAGAGTGACCTCAAGGAGAACTGAATAGAGGGCCATTGTAGCCCTGGAGACACTGTCAATGAAGCAGAAAACCAGAAAAATAAATATTGATCAATTATAGCACAGAAACTGGCCTCATTCTACAGTTCTGACATGAGCAATTCACACAGCCTCCCCCTCTCCTTCCAACCTTTATTATCTGGTCCAGAGGGGGTCAAGGCTTCTCCAGTTTACTTGGAAAGCTGCCTTGAACTCCAGCCAAACAGCTTCATCCTTCCTTTTTTAATAAAAGTGGCCTTAGCAAAATTGCATTCACGCAACACTGTTGACCCACATTGATGAAGTGGAAAGCCACGTCCCCCCCCCATTTTGAGCTTTGTGCTTGCTTCCTGGAAATAATATGTAATGCTTTGGTGCAAGTACGTTACACTCTCTCTCTCTCTCTCTCTCTCTCTCTCTCTCTCTCTCTCTCTCTCTCTCTCTCTCTCTCTCTCTCTCTTCTCTCTCTCTCTCGTTCTTGTTTTTGCAATGATCAAATTGCAAAACACTCTCAACAAGATTATAAAGGCAACAATTTGGTACTTGGCCTCATTATGGGCTGAACTCAAAGATCTGTCAGTATCTGGTGTGACCCCTATTTGCCACATGCAGTGCGACACAACACCTTAGAATCGACCAGGTTGATCAGGCTATTTTATTGTTTGTGGCCAGTCTAAGGCACGGCTGTGCTGTCTACGCAGGATTTTGATCTGCCACATCTGTGAGGTGGATGGATTGTCTCTGCAAGTGTTAAGTTCTCACTAACCCAGATCTAGACAGAGTTGTAAACAATATTTAAGAGAAAAAGGCCTTTTGTGTGGATAGAACAAGTTTTGGATATTTAAAATTGATTCATGCCCAATGGAAGAAAAAAAGTGTTTTCAATTTTGTTGTGTGTAACTTTGCCCCAAATAAATATAAAATGCAAAATACATTTATCATTGTTTATTTTTTTTTCTGATTTGGACAACTGGTATAAAGGAATTTATATAATCTCACTCCTTTTGGAGACAGAGAATATTAATCTCGTCCTCGTGTAATTTTTGCTAATTTATTTTTTCCCACTAGTACTTCCGGTCACTGTCTTCTTTTATTTTGAAACAAATAAACCGGATGTAGCTTCATTTCCAGTGCTACGTCACGTGCTAAAAGCCTCCAAATCTGCGGCGTTTGGAGTTTTTATGCAGCTAAATAGGTCAGTGCACTGAAACGTGTCTGCGCTCCGCAGCATGCTTTAGTTTTTAGCTGTTTGTTAATGTTTTACTCCGCTAGCGTGTATTACTCTGTAAATGCGCTGGCACGCCACCGTTAACTCCGCGACTATTTTCCATATACAGTCTTTGCTATTTTCACATAAATAACTTCACAGCAACTTTGCCCTGTCAAGTGTTATCAGCTCACACAGCGTTGCGTTAATTTATGAGGACATTTGTTCACTATGAGACGAAACGGGGATAAAAAGGCCTTTATTCTATGCGCAGAAAACCGTTATCTTCCATCCTGTTATTCAGAAGCGTCACTATCTAAATAGACAAGAAAAAAGCAACATCAGATGTCATTTGAGTCCATTTAAACTAACCTTTTATTATAATATTTTGCATTAAAGCATTTATTTCAACAAAAGTTTTTTTTATTGAATTGAACTTTTCCAGCAGTGATGTTGGTGGAGCATGCCAAACCCAAGTTCGACACATCTCAGGTCTCCGAGTTGGTGAAGAGGCTCTTCAGCCTGACCCCAAGACAAATTCGCCCCCTGCCCAGCTATGATGACCAGAACTTCTACGTGGCGCCTGCTGAGGGTGGCGAGTTCATCCTAAAGATCCTGAACACAGAGGACAGCAAGAACCCCAACATGATCGAGGTCCAGACGTACGCCATGACCTTCCTGCACCAGAATGGACTTCCTGCTCAAACAGCTGTTCCCACCAACTCAGGAGAGCTGATGAGTCTGGAAGAAATGGGTATGAGCCAAGTTATGAACTTTATTTTATTGATTTGGACTGGATTTGAGTCGTCAGTCTGCAAAAAGCTGCATCAAGCATTTTAGCAGTGATGCCAAAATACAATAAATACATGACTGCAGTATCTGTTAACCTCATCACCTTTAAAACATGTGCCAAGACATAATTAAACTATGTCACACCTTGATCCTTATTTTTTCATATCTACCAACAGCTGTTAGACTTACTTTGTCAGATATGTGGGGTACAGTATGTATCACACATCCTGAGTTCTGATTTTAAGTGAGCGTCTGGTGAAGCTGCAAGTGACCCTGAGCTAGTTGGCGTTTCATAGATCTCATAAAAAGGAGTAACAGCTTAGATGACAAGAGAAGATGGACTCATGCATCCAGCCTCAAGGTGAAAATGTAAATCTGCACCGTAGCAGCGTGTCTCAGGTTCACATCCTCAGTGGGATTATTACTCTGGTGGCCTTGAGCGAGACCGTACAATTCAGAGTCATGACTCATCATGAGGCTTAAGATTCAGGAAAATGAGAGTAACTAGAAGAGTTTTTACCTTCGACAGATTGCGGGTACGGCTGTCAGAAGTACCTCGTGCGGCTGTTGACTTATTTACCAGGAGTGACCATTTCGAAGGTTCCTTTAACACCAGAGTTGTTATATGAGACCGGCAAGATGGCCGCTAGAATGGACGAGATCCTTCAGAAGGTACGATAGTTAACAATTAAGTCACTACATGTTTTAGAAATATCTGTGCAATAACACATTCATATTCCTTCATTTTTCATTTCTATTTTCTCAGATGGAACACCGTCATCTCGGCGTTCTGCTGAGGGAGAAGTTCATATGGAGTCTGTCGAATGTTGTCTTCCTGGAAGCGTACCTAAACGTTTTAGATGGAGATCCCCTTCAAGAGGTTGTGAAGTCGGTCATTCATCATTACAAGACATTCGTGCAACCGAAACGCTCCAGCTTCCGCAAGTGTGAGTTTGGGTTTATTTAATCTCATTTTTAAACTTTCTTTAGATATTTTTTTACGTGTTTATGTACAAACTAAAAAACTGGTCATGTAGCCACTCTGGGATGCAGTTTTATCTTTATTGTGTTTTTCTCTTTCTTTAAGGCATTAATCACGGCGACTTCAATGACCTCAATGTCCTCGTGCAACCTAATGACAATGGCGGCCACAAGATTTCCGGCATCCTTGACTTTGGGGACATGAACAGCGGCTACTACATCCACGAACTCGCTATCGTCCTAATGTACATGATGATAGAGCATCCAAATCCCATCGAGGTGGGTGGACCCATCCTGGCTGGGTTTGAAAGCATCCTCCCACTCAACAACGATGAGAGAGAATGCCTCTACGTGCTGGTAATGTCCCGCTTCTGCCAGAGTTTGGTTATAGGTCGGTATACCGTGGCGTTGCACCCAGACAACATGGAGTACCTGATGATTACAGCCAAGAAAGGGGTCAAGATTCTCCAGGATCTTTGGGAGCTTGGGAAGGAGGAGGTGGAGAAGGTGTGGTTTACCAGTGCTGCTCAGTTCAGTGACAGAAAGTGAGAAATACTTTATATAAGAAAAACTCCAATTTACACAAATCAGTCAGTGCTAAGTCAATCTAAGATAATAAGCTGGGAATCTTTATCCTGGTTTACATGTACGTTGGAAAACCAAACTCTCAAATGAAGTTTGTTTGCCACGGTAGGTGGCGACATGCACCCTTCTGTGTCGGCATTCTTCCGGTTAGCCTATAGCAGGGGTCGGCAACCCAAAATGTTCAAAGAGCCATATTGGACCAAAAAAACAAAAAACAAATCTGTCTGGAGCCGC
The DNA here is from genome assembly GCA_006937985.1 of Aphyosemion australe. Taxonomy (NCBI): domain Eukaryota; kingdom Metazoa; phylum Chordata; class Actinopteri; order Cyprinodontiformes; family Nothobranchiidae; genus Aphyosemion; species Aphyosemion australe. Next base: position 94,072 of record SSNS01000329.1, read on the forward strand.
AAAAAATGAAAAGCCTTATATAAGCCGTATATGAAGGCAACACAGGTTGTAAGTGTATATTAGCTATATTAGCCTATTATCAAAATGACTAAGTAGGCTACAAATACTTAATGAGCATTCATGATTAAATGTTTATTTTCCCTGCAGCATCCTGGAGAGAATGACACACCACGTGACTCTGCTGTACGAAATTTGGTGCTTTAAGTTTAACTTCCATTACAATATTAATCAGTTGTATTAACTATTACATCACAGCTCACATACCTGCATAACAGCGCTGTCTGTTTGATATCGATCACATCACATGACTCATCACAGGATGGAGCTGAATTAATGTCTGATTTGCTGATTGGTGACGTCGCCTGTCATTTTAATGGTCCTTGTCTTTGTGGAGAGAGGAACGTCTTTAATTTTCTGGACTATCTCGGTTTTGTTTTTGAAGTCTGAAATAGGTGCTCTGATATTTTGATGAATGAATCCTTCATGTAATCACCATCCGTGAACAGTTTTCCCTGCTTTTATCTCTCAGGTTGCAACAAAACTTGCAGCAGTAGTGGAGTTTGGAGATGTAATCCACTTCTTAAATCTACTTTTCTAAGAGTTAAGTGAAGTCTTGTTAAGCTCTGGGACATCAGACACGGCAAATATTAACTTTTCCTCCATGTTTACCCGGAGATGTACTGAGAAGCATCCTGTCCCTTCATTGGTCAGTCAGTAGCCCTTTTTATAAGACACACCATGCCGGCAAATCAGCGTAATATTACCGCAATGTGTTTCTTATGAACGCACTATGGCGGCATCACGTTGCGGGAATTTTGCGGCATTCGTGCCGCCACGCTTGGTAGTAATATTGCGGTAATATTGCAGCTTCGCCGGTCTTACAAACGCACATTAAGCCTTGGCGCAAAAGAGGGAGGTGTCATGACCATGTGATGAATTAATGCTGCGCTCCGGCCGGGAATTATGTTAAAAATGAAAGTAAACACGCGCTTAAGTTTCACGTTTGTAAACAGAACCAGCTGAGATGATTAACTAGACCGATGCGGTGCTCCAGGAGCTTCTCTCCGTTAGATCTGCAGCTCAGATCATCTGACAGCTCACAGGGATGGTGGATGACACACACCTGTAGCTGGTTGTTAAAATAAAAACTTAAGAAGCGCGGCTTCGATCGCAATAAAAAGCAAGTTATGTCCAAAATACACGGAAGTCCGTGACAGTGCAGAGACCGCCCCCATACCTCCTTTTTGCCGCCATCGCGTAATCTTTTATAAAACTGACATGATTGCGCAACATTACCGCCACGGTCTGAGCTCTTATAAACGACCTAACGCTCCCTGATGCCGCATCGGCGTTGCGGCAAATTGGCGGCATTGTTTTATAAAAAGGGCTAGTGAAACCTCCGCTAATTGGTCCTTGTCCGAGCGACAGCGTTGAAAAGTTGAAGTTTTTGCAGGTAATCCTTCCGTGTGGACAATGAAAGCAAATAATTCGGTCCATTCTTCCTTGAATCTTCTGTTCTCATCAGCTATCTTTCTCTTTTTCCCTTTGGGATCCACGGCCCTGACACACCCGCTGGTTTGTTTACATCCATCTGCCTGGCACAGCGCCGCCATATATCTATGAGCGCCGCGCTGAAGGCTGAAACGTGTGTCGCAGGCTATGACGCAAATTTTCGTTGACAGAAATGTTAAAATTTAATATTTATTATGCACATTTTTACAGCATTGGAAAACGTTAAGAATGTTTGTCCTTCTACAGAAACGACATTAAAACAAAAAATATATCCCCCATCCATTTTCATACATTTGTGAAGAAGCTCCAGGGAGCCACTAGGGGTCGCTAAAAGAGCCGCATGTGGCTCCAGAGCCACATGTTCCCAATCCCTGGCCTATAGCAACATAAATAGTAAAGAAATGGTGGTGGGAGTGAAGCAGACTGAGTTAAAACAGGATATGCACAATGGCCGAAGGAATGGACAACAACGCTGCAGCACAGCTTATTTTTAGTACGTACTGTACTGTTTGATGGTATTACGTGTTTTACTTTGTAGCAATGATATTATCAGAAGATTGTTTACGCAGTCTTGTCTCTTCCCGAAGTTACCGGTATCAGCTCGACTGAGTCGTTTACATGCAGGTTAAATCGGGTTCCTACTGCATTATCTAGGTGCTTCAGCATTATTAGAACCAGTTCGTCTTCAGCCAGACTAACGTGTCTACATGCATTTAAAAAAATCAATGTGAGTCTATTTAGGGCAATAGTTTGGTTTTCTGATGCGTATGGAAACGCACTGACTGTTTTGTCTGAGAAATATTGTGTTTTACTCAGTTTAATCTTTACATTCAGACACTTTTTAAAGTAGGAATTAATTATTGTGCCTTAAATCAGAATCAGAAGCATGTGTTATTGCCAAGTAAGTGAGAGTCTCACATTACTAGGAATTTGCTTCTTTGGAATGGCACAAACATACAAGTGAAGCAAGTGAAAAATAGGATGCATAAAAAAAGATTATGAATAATAAACATGAACATAAAGTGACTAGTGCAGATCAGTATGGTTATTATGGTTATTTGGTGTTCAGAAGTCCTACAGCAGAGGGGAAGAAACTGTTCTTGTGGTCCATTCGGACCTGAACCTCCTGCCTGAGGGGAGTAGTTTAAACAGTCCATGACCAGAATGAAAGGGGTCAGCTGCGATTCAACCTGGACGCCTCAGAGCCCTGGAGGTGTTCCGATCGTGGATTGATGGAAGGCTACAGCTGATCACCTTTTCTGCTGAATGCACATCACGCTGTATTCTGAGCTTTTCCCTGGCAGTGGCGCCTGCGTATAACGCAGTGATGGAGGAAGTGAGAATGGACTAAATAATGGTCACGTAGAACTGGACCATCATCATGGTTGGCATTCTGAGTTTCCTCAGCTGCTGCAGGAAGAACATCCTCTGCTGGGCCATTTTGATGAGGGAGCTGATGGACATCTCCCACTTGAGGTCGTGGGTGATGGTGCTCCCAAGAAAGCGGAAAGTCCACGGTTGAGATTGGGGTGTTAAAGCAACTCTAAAGAGTTTCCTGCTTTTCCGTCCTACTGGTTGAAATTGGAACTACAACTGTCGTAAACAACCTGCAGCAGCCTGTTGTAGCTAGCGCTAACAGTGGGCTAATGCTAACATGAGCTAACTGATACTAAGGTAACAAGATCCAAAATGTTGGACAAAAAATATTATTACTTACAAGTCCAGTAACAACAAAGCCAGGTAACCATCAGGCCATGATTTTGTAGCCTCCTTTAGCTCCTCAAACTAGTGTCAGCCGCGCCGATGTTCACTCTGGTTTTAGCTCTTTGCTTCACCACCACCTCTCTTATTTTACTTCGGGGCTCCACTATTATGCCAACAAAACAAGTAAAATTCTTCCTCTTCTTGTGATTTTATTCACAGTCGGTGAACTGAAAAGCTAACTGCTAGACTTTATATTAGCTATCAGCAGAGTGAACAGATAACAGATGTAAAGCAGGTAGAGAGCTCCACCTAGTGAACCTACCTGTCCCACAAAACAGTTAAGTGCAATTTCTGGTCAACAGAGTGCTGTCCAATCTGAAGTTGGTAAAGTTTCTGACTCAAGAATCATTGAAACCCACTTAGAAAACATGGGCTTAACATGGGCTTTATTGAGGAATTTATTCATTGGTGTAAGTATTAATTAGAAAATTTACAGTATTAAGAGGAAATAAAGCTGTAAATAACATTACGACTGAAATAGCAAATCAAAGGTGTGGAACTGTGAAAAAATTTTTTTTAATGATTATTTCTGATTATAATTGGTCACTGTGAGTTTAACATGCAGGCTGAACATGAAAATAGTCTCCTACACCTATTTCCTGCATTAGCTTCTGATAGAAACACTAGGATTTGAAAAGCCTGACAGATCTACGTCACACTGTCACGTAACATTCATGGAATCACCCATCTTGACTCACGACGGGGAAGGCTGTTATTTTGATGTTCAGGGATCAGCAAACAACGTCCCAACTAGTAAAAGCTAACCGTTAGCATTAGCAACACCACCACACAGAAAAACCCCCTTCAGGCTTGTGTTATTTGTGGAGATTAAACATCCACGTTGCTAGTCTGTGGTAGAGTCGTGTTGCTGTTATCCAATTCGAAGCAGGATGTCCAAATATCAGGAAATAAGACTCCAGAACCTGCCGTGTTGTGCCACTCTCTGGGGCAGCAGACTTGTCCCTGCTGATCCAAGCGTTTCTGGGCTTTTTTAACCCTGAGTACGGCTTGCAAGGCATTCATTCCTACCAGAGACTGCAAATATATTGATTAAACGAAAAGTGATACTTTTAAGTATAATTGCTTTGTTCTTTTAATTTTAAATGTTTCTTTTGTTTTTCATTCATGAGTTTCTGCTCTGAAGGTTTTTTATTTTATGAAGAATAATTATAAGTAAGTTGATAACTTTAGTGTTTTTCCAAACTATTATGTATCTGTTTAAATTGAAATGTGTTATATGAAGGAAGTGTGTACTGTTGTATCTTTAACTAGGTCTAACTGTTTGATCAAAGAGGAAGTAATTTTGAACACTCACACAATGATACTCCATAGGTACTCCATGATACTCCATCAACGAACTGTGGAACAGTTATCTTAACCGTGCATTCACCTTGTACCTACATTTGTGCAGAGAGAAATGTGTAATATAAAGGGAGAGGAATTCTTATGGTAAAACCTTTTATTAGGACATTAAGAAGTATTAGAAAAACCCTAACAATTATCAACCAATCATGGGTCTTTTATCAGTGTTTACCTTGGTTTCCCTCTCAGGTCTGATTCTAACAACAAAATAAGACATTCACAGTTACCTCATCTGGGTCCAGATCTCAGTACTTGGATCACTTTTATACTGTTATCTTGTTTTTAGAGACAGAAGGATATTTTGTTCTGTATGCAGACTGTATACCAGCTGTTTCATGATGTTTGTTCTACAGAGCAAAACAATCTGATTTATTCAAGGGATATTTCATCAATATTATTAATTCAGGGAAAATACTCATGTATTTGTAATAATCAGGACCATTCAAATACATCATTTTGTGTCTTGTATTTGTGCTTTTATTCATAAATAATCCGTTTTTCTAATGTATGTATGTTATGTGAATTAACTACAGAGAAGTGAATGCTGATTTAGATATGAAATCATGAACAAATGTTTTGTTGTATCTGTTTATATAAAACTCTTTCAGAGTTTGATCAGGAAGTAATTTTAATGGCACAGATTTATAAAAACTGCTTTTGATATTCTAGATTTATTAAATCTGTTGATATGTTGAAAGAGTGGTGTAATGCTGCCCCCTTCTGGAGGTGACATCCTGCATCCAAAGAAGTGCAAAAATGAGCCTTAAATCATGTTTTATAAAATCTGTTCTAATGTGAAATTATGGAATATTTGACTAATAAAATGTAAAAAAAAAAATCTGTTGACCAGGAAGTGTTTCATTATAAGTGGCAAACTATGATACTGAGAGAGAAGCAGATTTAAGGTGGTTCATGTTATTTTATTTACTGTGATGTACTTACTGTAGTTTAAATGTGTCTTGCTCAAAGATTGCATAAAAAACAAACAAAAAAAACAAACAAAAAAACCCCTAAAAGTCAAAATTTATATAGTGAAGCCAATAGTACAATAGACACTGCTGGTGAAGTTATCGCCAATGTCCACAAGCCTGTGTTTATTTGGCTTCTTGTAATTTTGATTTTAATACATTGATGTAAAAAAACAAAACAAGAAGAAAATCTATTCAGTTTCTTTTTAATCTTCTCTTGAAGAAACTCCAGACCTTCTTACTGCAAGGCAACAGTGCTACCATCTGCACCACTATGGAGTTTTTTTTTCTAATTAAATAAAAATGTTCTTTTCTATCATCATGTTTAAAGAACTGAAGCCAGTAAACAGGAGTGACCCAGAAGTTACCCTAAGAAGCCACGGCATCTTTTTGTTTTACAATTATTAAATGGTAAAGAAGGCTAGAGGCTAACGTTGAGTTAACAATGCTACTTATCAACTTATATGACTCGTTTTTGCTTGTCATCTAGAATCTTCTGGTGCTGATCCATAACTGGCAACAGCCAGGAAACTCATGAAACGACAGTGAGAAAGTGACTGCAGTAAACAAGTTTGACCAGTTTTCATTTTTTTGTTTTCAATCAAAAATAGAACAAATGATACATTGATTGATGTCAGTCTTACTTCATTCTGACATATTGCACCTTTAAATATAAAAACCTTGAGCTTCAGAATGTAAATGAACAAATTAAATGTGTAGTTGTGTCTCTGAGACAACTTCATTGGAAAATTTTGTATTTTTATATTTTATTCTTATCAGCATCTTTTATACCAAAAGCTTAAATAAAACTATGAGACGAAACGGGGATAAAAAGGCCTTTATTCTATGCGCAGAAAACCGTTATCTTCCATCCTGTTATTCAGAAGATGCAGCGTCACTATAATCTAAATAGACAAGAAAAAAGCAACATCAGATGTCATTTGAGTCCATTTAAACTAACCTTTTATTATAATATTTTGCATTAAAGCATTTATTTCAACAAAAGTTTTTTTTATTGAATTGAACTTTTCCAGAAGTGATGTTGGTGGAGCATGCCAAACCCAAGTTCGACACATCTCAGGTCTCTGAGTTGGTGAAGAGGCTCTTCAGCCTGACCCCAAGACAAATTCGCCCCCTGCCCAGCTATGATGACCAGAACTTCTATGTGGCGCCTGCTGAGGGTGGTGAGTTCATCCTAAAGATCCTGAACACAGAGGACAGCAAGAACCCCAACATGATCGAGGTCCAGACGTACGCCATGACCTTCCTGCACCAGAATGGACTTCCTGCTCAAACAGCTGTTCCCACCAACTCAGGAGAGCTGATGAGTCTGGAAGAAATGGGTATGAGCCAAGTTATGAACTTTATTTTATTGATTTGGACTGGATTTGAGTCGTCAGTCTGCAAAAAGCTGCATCAAGCATTTTTAGCAGTGATGCCAAAATACAATAAATACATGACTGCAGTATCTGTTAACCTCATCACCTTTAAAACATGTGCCAAGACATAATTAAACTCTGTCACACCTTGATCATTATTTTTCCATCTCTACCAACAGCTGTTAGACTTACTTTGTCAGATATGTGGGGTACAGGGTGTATCACACATCCTGAGTTCTGATTAGGGATGCACCGATCCACTTTTTTCACATTCGATCCGATACCAGAAGTTCGGTATCTGTCGATATCGATCCGATATGGAAAAACAGTATTAACCCTTTAGGCACCAGTATTTTTTTTTTTAAATATTCAATTCTGGCATGACTATTTCAAAAGGTTGTAGCTTGAAAATGGTTAGAGATAAAGGTAAACTGTAAATGAGAAAAATCTTCAGTAGGACCAAAGTTTGTGATGGGAGCAAATTCACTCATCAAATTTGCATATTATGACATCACCAGGCTGCCATATTGGAATGTATAATTTTTACAAATCTTCCTTCTTATTTTTACATCTAATTTTTAAATTTTCATTATATCTTTTATTTATATATACATATATAAAGTTCTTTTTTAATTTTTGCTTATTTTTGTTATTTTTATATTGTATTTTTTGATATTGGCCACTCAAGACTAATGCTTTATAGTCATATTTATCAGGTTTGTTGGGCTTATACAGCTTCAGGGTCGACCTTCCCTTGAATGTAATGATCATTTGATCCAAGGAAAGTTCCTTATGTGGACCATAGATGTTTGGAATATGTGGAATGTTCATATTGATTATGTGACGCACTTTTACTGTCACTTTCATATTTACCGGGTCTGCCGCTATTTGCAGCTTTTTTTTACATTCCCGCTATGCCTGTCACTATTAGCGGTGTTTTTACCATCCTTTCTACACCCACCGTGTCCTGATCACGGAGAAATAAGCCTTGGATCATGTGTGTGCAGCCTGATTACTCTCGTGAAGCACAGACTCTCTGTTGCTGCGCGCAGCGTGACTTTCTCTCACTGGATGAGTGAGTCTTCATCAGAGGGTGAATATTCCAATTCAGAATCAAAAGTCAGCCATTACCAGTCAAACAACTTTGCCAACAATGAACAGACCTGCCAGCATTGTAAGTCTTTACTCTAATATTCGCCCTCTGTGTGCTCCGCTTGTCTCCTCCCTCCGTCGGGAGAGTCCCGACTGGAGGCGATTTTCAAACTTTATAAACTCCAAAAATTTCAATAGAAACACACCCAAAAGTGTTGCTCAGATTTAATTTACACCTTTCCACTATCCTCTGGTTTAAAGTAATAACTTCATGAGTGATACTATTTGCAGCTGTGGCTCGTTAAACTCTGCTATCATGCTGCACAGCGTGGGGCTGTAGCACATAACGTCGTCACTCACAGCACATAGAAATATACTGAATTGATCTATTCTTATGGATCGGGTCATAGATCGGGTCCATAGTCTCCGATACCCGATCTAGAATTTTCTCTATATCTGTACTGATACAGATATGAAGATTGGATCGGTGCATCCCTAGTTCTGATTTTAAGTGAGCATCTGGTGAAGCTGCAAATGACCCTGAGCTTGTTGGTGTTTCATAGAGCTCATGAAAAGGAGTAACAGCTTAGATGACAAGAGAAGATGGACTCATGCATCCAGCCTCAAGGTGAAAATGTAAATCTGCACCGTTACACACAGAACAAAATTGTGTCGTGTAGTCAACCAGGCTTCCAAAATAATTGGATCACCTCAAACTCCACTGTATGAACTGCACAACCGCGCACTGTTGAGGAAGGCAACCATGATTGAGAAGGATGTCTCTCACCCTCTTTATGCGTTCTTTATATTGCTGCCATCAGGCAGGCGGTATGAAACCCCATTGGCGCAGAAGAATGCATACAAGAAATCTTTTGTACCCTCAGCAGTATCTGTTCTGAACAAGATGAAGTAGGTTTTAAATTGTAGTATATTGTTTTTATTTTTATTATTATTTTTATTATTTTTTTTAATGGTCTGTTTGTATTTTATGGTTCGATTGTCTCATGAGCGTGTCAAAAGGGAAATTTCTGTGACCCCTTTGGGGCACAGACAATAAAGTCTTATCAATCAATCAATCAATCAATCAATCAATCAATCAATCAATCAATCAATCAATCAATCAATCAAGTTCACATCCTCAGTGGGATTATTACTCCGGTGGCCTCGAGCGAGACCGTACAACTCAGAGTCATGACTCATCATGAGGCTTAAGATTCAGGAAAATGAGAGTAACTAGAAGAGTTTTTACCTTCGACAGATTGCGGGTACGGCTGTCAGAAGTACCTCGTGCGGCTGTTGACTTATTTACCAGGAGTGACCATTTCGAAGGTTCCTTTAACACCAGAGTTATTATATGAGACCGGCAAGATGGCCGCTAGAATGGATGAGATCCTTCAGAAGGTATGGTAGTTAACAATTAAGTCTCTACATTGTTTTAGTAATATCTGTGCAATAACACGTTCACATTTTCTCAGATGGAACACCGTCATCTCGGTGTTCTGCTGAGGGAGAAGTTCATATGGAGTCTGTCAAATGTTGTCCTCCTGGAAGCGTACCTAAACCTTTTAGATGGAGATCCCCTTCAGGAGGTTGTGAAGTCGGTCATTCATCATTACAAGACATTCGTGCAACCTAAACGCTCCAGCTTCCGCAAGTGTGAGTTTGGGTTTATTTCATCTCATTTTTAAACTTTCCTTAGATATTTGTTGTTTTTATTTACATTTATGTACAAAATGAAAAACCGATTATGTAGCCCGAGTGACTCTGGGATGCAGTTTTATCTTTATTAGGTGCGTTTCCTTTAGGGGTGCACCAACTGCAATTTTGGCCAATCACCATCTTGAGAAAAACCTGACTTGCCGATACTGATTTTTGCCGATTTCGATTTTATCTTAACTAAAAGCAGATTACATCAATGTTTCAATTTCCTTTTATTGAGACAACCATTATGATGAAACAATACAAGTTTCAACTGGACATGAGGTAATGTTCTCAAATATAAATGAACATATTTAGCATTGCTGTTTGAACTACAAAATCATATTTGTTCCTTTAGACTTTCATTTTTCTAATTTTGAAAACAAAACTTTTGTACCTGTTTTGACACACTTGTCCAAAAAAAATAATTGTATAGCAATGATTTGCTTTAACATTAACTACGGGTGCACCGATTGCAGTTTTTGGCCGATCACCGATCTTGAGAAAAACCTGAGATTGAGGCACCTCTAGTTTCCTCTATCGGAACTTCAAGGTAAATTTACAGGAATTTCTCGACGTGCGCTTGTATCCACTTTACCGGGCCGGCCGAACGGTCGTTTTCCAGAACCTTGGTAAATGGTAAATGGCCTGTATTTGTATAACGCCTTCTTAGGGTTCTACAATCCCCCAAGGCGCTTCACAACACAGTCATCCACCCATTCACACACACATTCACACGCTGGTGATGATGAGCTACAATGTAGCCACAGCTGCCCTGGGGCGCACTGACAGAGGCGAGGCCTGCCGTACACTGGCGCCACCGGTCCCTCTGACCACCACCAGCAGGCAAGGCGGGTTAAGTGTCTTGCCCAAGGACACAACAGCAGCATTCTATGGGGGGAGCCGGGATCGAACCTGCAACCTTCCGATTACTGGACAACCCGCTCTACCTCCTGAGCTACTGCTGCCCAGCCTACTGAGTACCTGATCAGGGGTAGGTACTTGGAATGGCCCAATAAAAGGCCCGGTGAAGAAGCTGGGCTGGAATGTTGCCGATTGGTTGTAACTCAGTCGGAAATGATGTCAACTAAGGAGGAAATAGGAAATGCATATATGTGGCGGGAACCGTTATTTAGGAAAACACAAGTTGTTATGGGCTCGACACACGGGAGGTGACATTGCATCTCCTCCATTCATTTTCAATAAGACAAGCGCGACAAAGCGATAATCGCGGGTCTCCCTCCTGCTAAGCAAAATGCAAAAACGTGCATGTGAAATTTTGTGCTCGCGCATGTGTCGTGCACACGCGAGCCAGTGACACGATCCCAGAAAGTTGAAAGATGTTCAACTTTTCATTGCTGTCACTTGGACAAGGACCAATCAGCTGAGGTTTCATTGACTGACCAATGAGCGGACAGGATGCTTCTCAGTACATCTCCGGGCAAACATGAAGGAAAAGTTAATACTTGCCGTGTCGGATTTCTGTAAAACCTTGTGAGACTTCATATCTACCGCTTTTTCAACTCTGAACTGCTTTAATAACCCAAAATTCCCTCCAATCTGACGGCCAATCAAAACAACGGAAGACTCACTATTCACCCTGGAAAAAGAGGTGTCACTGGCTTTTGCCGTTGGCTGCTGGCGCATGTCGCCTCCCATGTGTCAGGTTATCAAAATGATAGCGATGAGTTTCGCTGATTGCGGTCGTTTGTCGCCTCCCGTGTGTCAGGCCCATTAGAGAGACGAGGGATGGAAGCTGCATATAACAGCATAGCAAATATAAACATGCCGACTATGTTTGCTTCCTCCATTGCTGATTCCTCCATTGTGTCGATCTTTGTTTACGGCTTTTCGCGCGTTTTGCGCTGATCGATGATGTAACTCACTGCGCAGCGGTCGCGATGTTCTGACGTTTCATCAAATTCCTTAAAGGGTGTATATGGAGAAAGGATAGCTTAAGAGGACCGGGGCTTCGGATCTCCCGGTCAGTTTCATCTCACAGATTTACCCTGAAACAGTTTGTACGGTCATGAAAAACCTGGAAAAGTTATGGAATTTGAAAATCAAATTTCCAGGTCCTGGAAAAGTTATGGAATACTACAGGTCCTGGAAAAGTTTGGGAATTTAGCTATATCTAGGGTGACCAAATGTGGTCTTTTTTCCCCGGACGCGTGATTTGGAATCGTAGGATGGCCAAGGAAGGTCCCGCCTTTCTCGCCTCTGATTGGCTAGAAGGGCTCTCCTATGATTTGCTAATTCCTTTAGCAGCAAACCTTCTTCCCTCAATGCAGACTGTCCCAAGTACACTTGGCTGCAGCTTGTAGCACGGGGTGGGGAGTGGGCACAGGACACAACCATACCATATATTGAAATGGCTCTATTTCGTTCCGGAACTGAAGGGGGCGCTATTTCCGGTATCCAACAATTTTTTTGTTTTGTATTAAAACTTTATTGCCATGAAACACAATACAGTTACAACTAATCTTTCGTAATTTATGAATTTTACTTCTTATCCACGTTGTTTTTCAACACAGGACTTTCTTAACACTATTAAACGAAACTTATTTGAGAAGAAATGTGTGTTTACAACCATCCTAGACTTTGTTCAACTTTTATCTACCGAGCAGTCGGAAAAACAGATAAAGGGTAATTCTAACTAATTTTTCAACCCCCTGACCCCTTTTGATTCGCTCTCATTTCAAAACTACAATACTTAAACGCATCAAACTTAGAATAAACTATTCTACACTGAAGGCAGTATCCTAAAAAACAGTTTGTGATTTATGAGACCTGTATTTGATTTGTGAAAGCCCAATAAAGGATAGTTTCAGCACCTTTTTGCATTTGAATCACATTAGAACTGGTCCAGCTCAGAATGAAGCCCTAGTTTATATGTACTGTACATATTTTTTTACACGTTTGAAAATACACAAGATTATAGCCAGGACTAATTTCTTCAGTCCCTCAGGATGGTTGATGCCAGCCACACATACGTTCAAAAAAAACATCATTATACAAGGTTCTAAAAAAAATACCATCATTAAAATTATATATAGTTTTAATGATGTAATGATGATTGCAATTCTCTGAAATACAACAAAAGCTGATTATTTAAAAATGTTTGACGTTTTACACTTTTTTTTTGTTTAACTAGAACCTGTTTTATTCTAGCAACCACTAACTCACCCATACATTAACACACAAGTCTAAACTTTAATCCTGCTTAAAGGAACATGGGGCAGGATCTTTAAAAAATCTGTAAAAAATTAAACATGTATGTTAATTTTTTCAAAGCTAATGGGTGATGAAGCGTTATAAACCAAAAAGAATGAGGCCACCCATGTATCGTTCCATTTTCTTGAACAGGCTGTTTGCAGCAAAATGCGCTGCAGTTCGGTCACGAATTTCCCGCGCTGCCCTACGGATATGGCGTCAATTGACACTGCTTGCGCGTTCACGACAGCTTCAAAACAGAAAGAAAATGTGTTCGACACTGCAGATCGGTAGGTGGAGCTAATGCGCCTTAAGTTGCTTGCCAACCGCCAAACTCCAAAAGAAGAACTGTGGGAATGGATTCTACTGCAACCAGCAAACGACCAAGCATGGCACAAAGGAAGTTTATTCAGCGGCATCTCGTGAGTCAAAAACCAAATATGGTAAAAGACAGGCAGGGACCCGAATCTATATCGGATACGTGATTGACGAATGGAGGCTGCTTCAACTATATCTGGGACTCAAAAAGGATGCTGCCATGGCTCATTTCCTAGTAGCCGCCGGAAGTACTGACTGGGTGTCGTTTCACGGCAGTATATGGCAAGCCAAAGGGATAAAACGCGCGTTATGTCCTCCAAAATGCGCATTCTGAACGCGCGTTTTGACGCCAAAGGGGGCAAAAACTCACGTGTTCTAAAGCGAGCATTATGTCCGCCAGGACATAATGCGAGTTTAGAACGCACATTTTTTTATCCCTTTGGCTTGCGATAATTGTATAACGTAGACTCGCTGTAGCAGTGGCAGATTCACCAAAGAAAGCTAGAAATCCCTTATCAGAGGAATCTAGGAAAAGAAAAGAACGTGATAGAGCAAGAGCAAAGACCAGAGTTATTATTGGGCCGTCTTTTCCTCGCTGGAGATCTCTTTTAGAAAGAAAGGCATGAACTACGGACTCTAACCTAGCCGTGCTGCTATGGCTAGGTAAGTAATAATTGATTTCACCAGGGTTTTTGTGTTTGGTCGGGCATAAAGTTGTTATACAGTCCTGATAAAACTATTTATTCAATGTGTGAAGGTGGAAAAGTTTGTTTTCGTTGTTTTGCCTGACATTAGGAATGTAAACATGCCTCTTATGCCCCAAAGAGAGATTTAATGTTACGACAGTGATGTTACACAGCAAGCCTCTAGAGGGCGACAGAGACCATATAACTGCAAAGTTGCGGAATGCTGCTTTAAGTATTGTAAATTAGAGCTGAGTAAAGAGACTCAGGAAATAGAAAAATTATTTGGAATTGCCCTTTAGCCCTTTTCTGAGTCGGAAGCTAGAAATTAAACTACGATGGTTGAAAAAATAAATTGTTTCTTAAATACATTTTGTTTAACAATATTTGAAAAATATTGTGTTGAAAACAACGTGAAATAAAAGTAAAACGAGTAGTAGTACATTCACCATTGACACCAATGTTATGAAAGGAGTGCAGCTGTCACTAGTAAGATGGCCACCGTGTAAGGAGCCTTCCGGCTCAGCTCTCTCTTCACCACAACAGACCGGTACAACGCCCACACAGCTGTTTTGTGGAGTTTTGTAAAGAAAATGCGAATTTAGCGTTATAATAACCATTTTGCTCTGTTTCGAAAAAGTTTTTTTCTGTTCCTTTTATAAAAAAAAAACTGAAATACGTAAAATGTGAACTTATAATATATCTTGTTGCATTTATCACACTGTTGGATTGACTTTATGTCTGTTGGCTCTCAAGTATTGTTATCTTATTAAAGCAGAGTACATAGGCTAAACATACGTGTGCCTTTCCTGGGTATGAAATATAATAAAACTGCCCACCTGTGTGCAGCAGGTCTGTTTCTCTCCTAGAATAATGAAAACTGGTGAAAAATAAGATTAAATGATACACATTTAAACAGATGATGAGATGTGTTCTAACTTGAAAACAGCCTTAACCTTTGTAAGTGAAGACATAAGATAACCCCATGGTTGAGAGACAACTGACATAAAGTCAATCCACTAGTGTGATAAATGCAACAAGATTTATTACAAGTTCATATTTTGACGTTTTTCAGGTTCTTCTATAAAAGAAACTGAAGCTGGTTTGTTGTAAAACAGGACAGAATGGTTATTATAGAGCTAAGTTAACGTGTTCTTCAAAAAAACTCCTTAAGATCTGGATGCAGCATCCCCATGCTCAAGTTTTGCAAACACAGATGGCTTGAAAATGTCACAATATCTGATCGAGCATTAAAAACTTTGGTCTCACATATTGACATTGGGAACATGGTGGAGAAGGGTGATCTCCATGTGTCCAAGGCCTTTGAGGGCATCAAGACCAGTGCATGTGTGTGTGCATACGTGCAAACGCGTGTGAGAAGAGGGTAAAGTACTGCAAGTGAAAAAATGTTTTTGTTTTGGTCAAGGAAAATTAGTTAAAGGTTATGGAAAAGTCTTGGAAAAGTCATGGAAAATCTTAACTGGAAATGTGTACGAACCCTGAAGTTCCGATAAAGGAAACTCACCTATTGTGTTTTTCTCTTTCTTTAAGGCATTAATCACGGCGACTTCA
The DNA here is from genome assembly GCA_006937985.1 of Aphyosemion australe. NCBI lineage: Eukaryota > Metazoa > Chordata > Actinopteri > Cyprinodontiformes > Nothobranchiidae > Aphyosemion > Aphyosemion australe. The sequence continues at coordinate 109,633 of SSNS01000329.1, forward strand.
ATGACCTCAATGTCCTCGTGCAACCTAATGACAACGGCGGCTACAAGATTTCCGGCATCCTTGACTTTGGGGACATGAACAGCGGCTACTACATCCACGAACTCGCTATCACCCTAATGTACATGATGACAGAGCATCCAAATCCCATCGAGGTGGGTGGACCCATCCTGGCTGGGTTTGAAAGCATCCTCCCACTCAACAACGATGAGAGAGAATGCCTCTACTTGCTGGTAATGTCCCGCTTCTGCCAGAATTTTATTATAGATCGGTATACCGTGGCATTGCACCCAGACAACATGGAGTACCTGATGATTACAACCAGGAAAGGAGTCAAGGTTTTCCAGGATCTTTGGGAGCTTGGGAAGGAGGAGGTGGAGAAGGTGTGGTTTACCAGTGCTGCTCAGTTCAGTGACAGAAAGTGAGAAATACTTTATATAAGAAAAACTCCAATTTACACAAATCAGTCAGTGCGTTTACATGCACATCTAAGTCGATCTAGGATAAGCTGTGAGTCTTTATCCTAGTTTACATGTACGTTGGAAAACCAAACTCTCAAATGAAGTTTGTTTGCTACGGTCGGTGGCGACACGCGCCCTTTTGTGTCGGCATTCTTCCGGTTAGCTTATAGTGACACAAATAGTAAAACACGCTGGCGGGAGTGAAGTAGACGGAGTTAAAGCAGGATATGCACAATGGCCGAAGGAATGGACAACAACAACACTGCAGCACAGCTTATATGGTACGTAATGTTTGATGGTGCGGGTTACTTTGTAGCAATGATATTATCAGAAGACTGCTTATAAGGTCTCATCACTTACCGGTATCAGTTCGACTGAGTCATTTACATGCAGATGAAGTCAGGTTCCTACTGCATTATCTGGGTGCTTCAGCATTATTAGAACCAGTTCACTTTCAGCAAGACTAATGCGTTTACATGCATTAAAAAAAATCTATTTAGGGCAATAGTTTGGTTTTCTGATGCGCATGTAAACACACAGACTGTTTTGTTTAAGAAATAGGGGTGTGCCATCTTAGATACCTCACGATTCGATTTCGATTCAGGGTCCTTCGATTCAATTATTAAACAATTACCACAATTTTTGATGCATTTTTTTCACTGTTAAGGTTTTTTCTCACGCCCTAGCTTTTTCATACTTTCAAATTAATTCAGCACTCATTAATTCAAGCTACCAAATACCTGTTTCTCCACTATCTTATTCATGTAAGACTGAACACATACCCAACATACTTTTGCATGAAATCTACAGGATAAACGTGAATAACGAAAATGTGAGTTTCGCTTTTGAAAACAGAACCAGCTGAGACAGGAAACACTTTTTGGAGCGGCTCGTGAAAAAACGTAAGGAGCGTGGCTTCAATCAGCATTAAAAAACAAGTTTTGTTTAAAGGGGAGTCCATGACGGCGTGGAGACCGCCCCAATACCCACTTTATACCACCGTTGCGTAATCTTTAGTGAAAAACACATGATTGCGCCACATTGTACATAATAAGTTGTATCTCCTTCCACTCTAAAGCACTGTGCTGATGAGCTGGCCCCCATGTTTACGGGCATTTTCAACTCCTCACTGGAGGCATGTCATGTGCCTGCTTGCTTCAAGATCTCCACCATAGTCCCTGTCCTCAAGAAGCCAAGGATCACTGGACTCAATGACTACAGACCTGTGGCTCTGACATCTGTGGTCATGAAGTCATTTGAGCACCTGGTTCTCCCCCACCTCAAGTCCCTCACATCCCCCCTTAGGGACCCCCTGCAGTTTGCGTACAGAGCCAACAAGTCTGTAGATGATGCCATCAACATGGCTCTACACTACATCCTGCAGCATCTGGACTCCCTGGGTACCTACGCCAGGATCCTGTTCGTGGACTTCAGCTCTGCCTTCAACACAATCCTTCCAGACCTCCTCCAACTATCCCATATCAATGTGCCTGATCCCATCTGCAAGTGGATCACTGACTTCCTTACAGGCAGGAAGCAGCAAGTGAAGCTGAGGAAAAATCTCTCTGACCTGCGGACCATCAGCACCGGTTCCCCTCAGGGTTGTGTTTTTATCCCCTCTGCTCTTCTCCCTGTACACCAACGGCTCCACCTCCAACCATGACTCTGTCAAGCTAATCAAGTTTGCAGATGACACCACCGTCATCGGACTCATCTCGGATGGGGATGAATCTGCCTACAGAATGGAGGTCAAACGGCTGGTGTCCTGGTGCAGCCACAAGAGCCTGGTGCTAAACACTCATAAGACAGCTGAGGTTATTGTGGACTTTAGGAAACACACAGCCCCCCTCCCCCCATGACCATTTCTGACACTCCCATCACGATTGTGGATTCATGCTGCTTCCTGGGTACCACCATCACCCAGGACCTCAAGTGGGAGCCCACCATCATCTCTGTCATAAAAAAGGCCCAGCAGAGGACGCACTTCCTGAGGCGGCTGAAGAAATTCAACCTACCAGTACAGTCGATGAGGCAGTTCTACACACCGCAATCATTGAGTCCATCCTCACCTCTTTAATCACTGTGTGGTACGCTGGAGCCACCATCAGGGAAATGAAGAGACTGCAGACTGTCGTGTGCTCTGCTGAGAAGGTCATTGGCTGCAAACGTCCCTCTATACAGGACCTGTACACCTCCAGGACATTGGGCCATGCAGGTCGGATCACAGCTGACCCATCTCACCCTGGACACAGTCTTGTCGACTTGCTCCCATCTGCAGGATTCCTTCCTCGATTGTTGGCTGGTTAGGAGGAACAACCACTGGCTTCTTCTGTTCATCTAACCCAGGATAGAAACGTGTAAGGTGCTGTCACATGTCAGTAGGTTGGCTGTTGTGTTTTTTTTTTTTTGTTTGTTTTACACGACTTTCCTTTAATCCTCCTGACGAGTAAATTTCACACTGAGTGGCTAAAGCTAGTAAACAAGCTTCCACAATTACTGTTTTGATTTTTTTCCGCTGGTCCGTCCCCCAAAGTGTCCAGGGGGCACGCACAACTTTTATGTTCCTGCCACGCGTTTCTTTTTTTTTTTCGGTATTTATTTATAATCGTTTATGAACGTTTACAAATCGATTTTGAATCGGCACATCACATAGCGATACATTGATTAAATAGTGAATTGGCACACCCCTATTGAGAAATATTGTGTTTTACTTGGTTTAATTTTTACATTCAAACACTCTAAAGTAGGAATTAATTATTGTGCCTTAAAGCAACTCTAAAGAGTTTCATGCTTTTTCGTTCTACTAGTTGAAATTTGAATTATAAATGTTGTAAAGAACCCTGCAGCAGCCTGTTGTAGCTAGTGCTAACAATGAGCTAACACTGACATGAGCCAACTGATGCTAAAGTAACAAGATCTAAACTGTTGGACAAAAACTATTGTTATGTACAAGTCCAGTAGCAACAAAGCCAGGTCACCATCAGTCCGTGATTTCATAGCCTCCTTTAGCTCCCTCAAACTAGTGTAGGCCACGCCGATGTTCACTCTGGTTTTAACTCTTTGTTTCGCCGCAAAGACATTACTGTCTTCCTTTTACTTCCAGGCTCCACTATTATGCCAACAAAAAAGTAAAATTCTTCTTCTTGTTCCTGTGCTTTTTATTGACGGTCCGTAAACTGAAAAAGCTAACTGCTATTCTGTATATTAGCTGTTGGCAGAGTAAACAGATAACAGATGTAAAGCAGTTAGAGAGCTTCACCTAGTGAACCTACCCGTCCCACAAAACTTAAAAGTGCAGTTTCTGGTCAACAGAGGGCTGCAGAGTGCTGTACAATCTGAAGTTGGTAAAGTTTCTACCTCAAGAATCACTGAAACCCACTTTAAAAGCAATAGTTTAAAGTGTTAGAAACTCTTTAGCGTTGCTTTAATAGTTTAGCTTTATTAAGGAAGAAATAATGCTGTAAATAACATTACAACTGGAATTTATAGCAAATTAAGTATAATTGTTCTGTTCTTTTAATTTTAAATATTTCTATTGTTTTTCATATAACTATCAAAATGTTATATGAAGGAAGTGTGAACTGTTGCATCTTAAAATAGGCCCAAGTGTTCGATGAAAGAGGAAGTAATTTTGAACACACACACACACACACACACACACACACACACACACACACACACACACACACACACACACACACACACACACACACACACGCACACACACACAATGATACTCCATAGACATAATAAGGAGCAATCAAGTGAGGCTAAACTGCCTTTGAAGGAACAAAGTAGTGATGATTAACATGATTATAAAGTAATAAGAAGCAGTGAATGCATCACTATGAGGATGTGAGTGTGATGGTGCGTCTACTCAAAACATCAAATCAGTAAGCTTTTATTATCAACCAATCATGAGTCTTTTATCAGTGTTTACCTTGGTTTCTCTCTCAGGTCTGATTCTAACAACAAAATAAGACATTCACAGTTACCTCATCTGGGTCCAGATCTCAGTACTTGGATCACTTTTATACTGTTATCTTGTTTTTAGAGACAGAAGGATATTTTGTTCTGTATGTAGACTGTATACCAGCTTTATCATGATGTGTGTTCTGCAGTGCAAAACAATCTGACTTATTCAAGGAACATTTTATCAATATTATTAATTCAGGGAAAAAACTCATGTATTTGTAATAATCAGGACCAAATACATCATTTTATGTAGAAGCAGAAGAAGAAACGATCTTTTAAATAGCGCCTCTCAAGATAAAAATCACGAGGCGCTTCACAAGAACAAAAGGTTTTGTATTTGTGTTTTTATACATAGAAATAATCAGTTTTTTTAATATTGGATTAACTACAGAAAAGTGTATTCTGATTTAGACATGAAATCATGAATAAATTACAGACAAATGTTTTGTTGTATCTGTTTATATAAAACTCTTTCAGAGTTTGATCAGGAAGTAATTTTAATGGCACAGATGTATAAAAACTGCTTTTGATATTCTAGATTTATTAAATCTGTTGATATGTCGAAACAGTGGTGTAATGCTGCCCCCTTCTGGAGGTGACATCCTGCATCCAAAGAAGTGCAAAAATGATCCTTAAATCATTTTTTATAAAATCTGTTCTAATGTGAAATGATGGAATATTAGACTAATAAAATGTAAAAAAAAATCTGTTGACCAGGAAGTGTTTCACTAAAAGTGGCAAAATATGACACTGAGAGAGAAGCAGATTTAAGGGAGGTTGTGTTATGTCATTTACTGTGATGTACTTACTGTAGTTTAGGTGTGTTTTGATTATATATATATATATATATATATATATATATATATATATATATATATATATATATATATATATATATATATATATATATATATATATATATATATGAAGCCAATAGTAGACACTGCTGGTGAAGTTCTTGTATGGGATTAGATTTGCGCCAAAAGGATGAACAAATATTTCATTTTGAAATATAAATATTTACTTATGAATTAGTTCATATTGTTTTTGGAGTGATTTTTATGGTTTTGAAATTCACACTTTTGCTTCTGAAATGTTTTTTTGGTTGCTTTATTGTGGCATATTTTGTGTGAAATTGTAATTTTTGGTTAATCCTTTTGGCACAAATCTAATCCCATATTATCACCTGTGTTTATTTGGCTTCCTGCTACTGTTGTAATTTAGATTTTAATACATTGATGTAGGTAGGATGAGGAGAAGGCATTTTTAAAGGCCAAGGTCAAAAACAAATGACTGTTCAGCGAAGGTCATCTCACGGGGATACCAGTCTGCAGCAAGTATCAAGACAAGGCCCCTGTTGACGTAAACATGGGCCTTGTCTTGATACTTGCTGCATGGTATCCCCGCGAGATGACCTTCGCTGGACATGTAAAAAAACAAAACAAAAAATCTGTTCAGTTTAGCTTGTTTCTAAGCGTCTCTTACCTTGAAGAAACATTTAGAGATCCTCAGTAATGTGAATATAACAGAATTGCTATAACTGTTCTGTCATATCTGATACATACAAGTGGAAGCTTCATCATTCTCCTCTTAAATAACAAAACAAAAGAAAATGTTGAACATGCCTCTTTGTTTCGCTGCAGATTTCAAATCACATTTCAGTTGTTGTTTTTTTCTACTGAAAGATTTCAGCCTTCTAGAAATGTGTGTAGTCTAGCTACTTTCCTGGCATCACTGATTCCTAAAAGCAAATTTCAGAAAACAAAAGAGGAAGCAGATCCATCTGCAAAGTCTCAACAGGATTCTGCCGTCAGTTCAGGTTTGTAACGAATCAACGTTTCTCCTCAGGGATGTTCTAATCAACTGAGCAGTTCATGATGACACAGATGGTGGTGTTTAGGTTATTAGGTTAAAGTTGTTAACGTCATAGCTTCACAGCCAAAATAATGCTGAGTCGTGAGTTTACATGTGGTTGAATTTATAAAGTCATGCAGCTTCATTAGAGTAATCAGTAGGCCGACTGCTGGTGTGGATAGAAAGTGCTGGAGGGGATTAGGAAGAAGGCTCCATCCTCCGCAGTGAGAATGAGGAGATGCTATTAACTCACTGTGTAGGCTCAACCTTTGACCCTCAGTGTAATAGGAAAGAGAGTGAGACACGTTACAATGTCAATATCAAAACTTTTAGAACAATTATTGCGTTTCTGTGGCAAAAAAGTAGTGAATGAGGGTTAAAAAAGAAGCATGATTAACATTTTATAGGACGGGCGACCACATTTCCTCACTTGTGCTTGCTTTAATTCTTTATTTGCTGCATTAAATTCTAGTAAAAAATTAACAAGTAAATGTATAAAAAAAGTAAAAGAAGCAAAGGGAACAAGTTAAAAAAAGTTTAAAACTAAACAACAAGATTACTACTACTACTACTACTACTACTAATACTACTAATAATAAAGTCTTTTAACACCTTGTAGACCTTTGTCGCAAATTATAAAAAATAACACTTCTGCCATTAAAGCCATTAAATTTCCAGTCCTATTCATGTCTACTGCCCCCTGGTGGAGGATCTAGGTCTACAGTTATATTGTTATATAATAACATCATAACATAAAACTGATTAATTGGTCACAAAAAAGTTCATTTTCAAAAATGTTTAAAGCAATTCTTATTGTTTCTTATTCCAGGCGTTATTAAAGCGTTATTAGCCAGCAATCACTTTCAAGGTTTGAAGATACAATTTAAGGGTTTTGGTTTTAAACTGCATTAACCTCGCTACTATAATTCTGATTTAGAAAGCATTTATTTTTCTATCCATCCATGCATTATCGATAGCCGCTATCCTCACAGTGTCGTGGGGTGCTGGTCATCAGGCAAACAGGCAGAGAACAGCCTGGACAGGTTGCCAGTTCATCGCAGGGCAACAGAAACAAAGGACATGCAACCATGCACGCTTCTCTTATTCACTTAAGGACCATTTAGAGAGACCAATTTATCTAACATTCATATTTTTGGACTCAAGGAAGCCGGAGTACCTAGAGAGAGGCATGTGCAGGGAGTACATTCAGAAAGACCCCAGGTTACATGGGATTTGAATCCAATACCTTCTTGCTGCAAGGCATCAGTACTACCATCTGCACCACTATGAACTTTTTTCTACCTAAATAAAAATGTTTTTTTCTATCGTCAACAACTGAATGGTCTCATGGGCTTTTCCAAAGAAATGTAATTTTTTGTTTAATTCTGATAAAGACAAAAAAACATCACAAACAGTTTGGCAGGTTAGGGTTTGATTTAATGATTTATTTTTCTGTTTGTTTGCAGTTTTGCTCTAAATGTTATAAATGAATCGGTATTAAAAGTTACCCCAGAGACGTAGCATGGTCTGAGTTAGCGGTGATGCATTTTTGACTACGATCCGGCTTTGGATGCAGATGTGTGACAGATTAATTGGTTTCACACTGGTTCTTCATACGTTAGCCAAAGAAAACACGTGTTTAATACATTTTGTTTTTCTCTGTAGAATTGCACAAGATGCAAAACAGTTATTTAATGAGAATAATGCAACATAATCAATGTTTGGATAAACTAGTAGCTCAAAATGCTTCAAAACCTCATGATATCATGCAAGTAATTAAATAATAGCACATAGATAGTGCTCATCCATTTTTACTAAAAAGAGAGTAGATGTCTGCCAAAACTATTGACTGACACCTTTATTGATTTCAAACATATTTATTTCAGATTTATTGATTTTGTTCAAAAATATTCAAAGTCATGGCAGTCTGCTGTGTCATTCTTTCTCTGGGAATCCAGACTTAAAAGTGAAGTTCCCTTAGTAGGCATCATCAATCTGGAGTTCATCAGTTAGTGAAAACTGATGCGCCTTGACCCGTATGTAACAAACAGCAATGACAATAAACGCAGTTCTCCTGGGAGAAACGGGACCATAAATTATACCCAGCCATCTGACTGCCAACCTGCTGCACTGAGACTTTTTATTAACTCAGAACAGGTTGTGCAGTGAGGAGAGCTCATGTGTTCAAGGAAAATGAATCCAATCAAATGTATTTCTTCAGCTTGTTTTGAAAAATAATTACAAAACTACATAATGAAATTGCAAAGAACAGATTATCTTTGTGTGACATCAAATATAAGAATGTTAGAGCCTCAAATATAGAAAAATAATCTTTATAAATTATAAATAAATTATATAAAAATACAAAATTCAACACCAGATGGAGCCATTGTTCCACTTATTATGCATCCTGTAGGGAGCTTATACATAAATAAATGAGTCTTTGAAAGGTATATTCAGGTTTTCAAAAGAACCAGTGGAAGTTAAACTCATATAAACTAAGAACGTACACAAAAGCTTAGCTTATTAGATTATTTCATCTTGATTTTAACATAACAAAAAATAATAGCAAACGCATAAAATCATATCAAAGGAGGGAATTAAAATTTTTATTGATTTGGACTTAAGTTGCTGATGTGATGCAAACACCTTAGCTACAGCCTGGCTTTGCATGCTCACACACACACACACACACACACACACACACACACACACACACACACACACACACACACATCATGCACATGCATGCATGCGCACACGCACGCACACATAACATGCACGCGCACACACATACACACACACGCAACATGCACACACATGCACGCATGCACGCACACACACACATGCACGCACACACAAACACACACACACACACACACACCTCCAGTCCACCTTCGACCTCCCACCTGAAAGGCACCATCTGCCCTCTGCCCCCGCTGCAGCAGCTCTCGATATGAATCTCCGCTCATGCAGGAACCGTCACAGTGTGCGTCAGTGAACGTCTGCCTGTGTTCACGTTAGTCCTCCGTCTGTTTCGCTGTAGTTCACCAGCATTCGAGCACCGTCAGCTCCCGTACTGGGAAGTTTTTAGGAGCTGCAGCTGCCTCCCTTCTGCTTTCCCCCATGTTTTAATGATGTTCAGCTCATTTTCACACTTTGAACATTGGATGTTATTTGTATTAAATATATTTCAGTGTCGCAAATTACTTTTCCATTATGTAATGAGCAAAAAAAGCAATTAAAGCAGTATTTATTCAGCTATTCTCATATGCATCTGAGCAGTTTTGAGCTATTCCAGAGTTTTTGCAGTGAACATCCTATAATGTTTCCACAGAAAAACAAGCAGCATCTGCAGGAGGACCCGTGTTAAACTCCATCTTCTCTCACACCCGGTGTGGGTTTGTTCTGTCCACTTGCCAGTCATAACTCTCCTCTAATGTCGAGCTCAGATCTACAGATTACTATTTCCGTACATTTCAGTGAGTCCTCAGGGTCAGTTTGTCAGATCTTTTTGAAATTTCTGACCTTGCAAAAATCGCTGCAGTAAAAACATCTCCAGGACTCCGCACTCAACCGCAGGAAACAGAATATTAATAATAAAATACCACGACTGTGGGTAAAGAACTGCTGCTAACAGAAACACGGCTTACTGTCCACCTGCCGAGTCTTTCTTTAGGTTTCTTTTTTTCCTCTCTCCACTCCAGCTTAATAATCTTTTACAGATGTGTGATAGTGGTTTCAAAATAAAACGTGATAAGCAGCTAGGTATTTTCATTTTTAGCATTTTTATGATCTCACTTCAAAGTTTAAAGACAATAAAAGTTGCATTCTTGATATTATTATCTGCAGCTCCTGAAGACTACTTTTAACTACATAAATGAAATCTTGAAGCAGAGTCTTTTTTCTGACTTGTTTCCAGTAAATAATGGAACCACCTGGAGTTCACTGCAGCTGGATTTATAGAGGACAGGAAATGAGTCTCTGAAAAGCCTTTTAATGCATTCTGCATGTTTATTTTATAGTTTGCTATAATTCTAACTATATTTAGACAATAAAAACTCGAGTTCCAAAAGTACAAATAAATAAATCCAATAAAACCGTTCAAGAGCCGCTGAAAGAGAACGGCCTTTCAGGAAAGTTTAACGTAAAGCGATCCAGATTTCTTCAGGTTTCATGGAGTCCAGATTTTTCTTATAATACTGCAAACTGAATCATGGCTCCCATCTTCATCGTGATCATGAATAATATTTTATTAGCCTCTGATCACAAAAGAGAACAATAAACACACATCTCATTCTCCTTTACTTATCTGATGATTATTTTGTTATTTCTGAAAACATTTCCTGCTCTGCCTCCTTAAACATGCAGGTTTTGGATGCCTTGTCAGCCGTTTGCAGCCAAACCAATCTGTTCAGACTAATTCACTTCATGCATCTCTTTCAGACTCTTGTGTAATGCCTTTTAGCTTGGAGGTCAGATGATCTATAGCAGCCAGACTGTCAGAGTTGCTACAAAACCAAAGGGGTTCTCTCTGTTTCTCATCTGTTTTTCATCTGACCATTTGGCACAGCTTTGAGGAGCAAGTTTTACCCCAAAATGTGTGTTTTACGTTGTTTTACTCCTAGGATGCACTTACTGAATGTTTCCTAATTAGCTGTGCCTGCTTACAGTAGATGCCTTCATTGCTGGCTTGAATGAACCACATTGTCTTCATATTTTTATGCATTGAAATTTTAATTGAAGGATGAAGTCACCTTGAAAGTACGTAAACTTTCCAGAGGGATGAAATAGAATCCAGCTAGTGAAAACTTTGTAAACAAAAGGAGGATCCTTACAATTAGGAGTACAGCTGCAGAGAACACAGTGGTCTCAGCTCTTATCAGTTCCTTTCAGATGAACGCTGCTCTCAGTTTTGAGTCACGAACTGTTCTTTCAGACCCACAACTCACCGATGGGAGAGCAAACGAAAGCCCCTCGGCATGAATTCATTAAGACTTTCACACATTATCACATGTCGCCTTTCAGTGTGCGTCTCGGACGTTAATTTGCTGTAACAAGCGTTCGGACGGCCTATCTGCACGGAACAGGTGGGAAGCACAGCGGCCTCTCGGGGCTCCAACGTTAGGGAGGAGCGTACAGAGGGATGGCTAATCGATTGGACAGACTGGATTTACTGAGGCGACTGAGTCTCAGGGTGAGGCAGAAAAGAAAATCTGTGTTTTGGTGTGTGTGTGTGTGTGTGTGTGTGTGTGAGGGGGGCTGCTTGACCTGACTGGGAAACTAAGAATCTGTCATCAGAAAAATGCAAGTTTATGTTATTAAAAGCTGTATAGCTTATTGATCTGGAGCAAAATTACAGTTTATTTAAAATTTATTTTAATGTCAAATAGAACAAAGAAAATGAGACAATTTTCTAATAACTGAACAACTTCTTTGGGTTCAAGCTCATTTTAAGAAGATATGTTATGAATTTTTCTTCTTAAGTTGTAAAAGTTCTACATGGCAGCACCAAAGGATACATAATATGTCCCCGCCTATATAAAAAAATGTTTCTTCTTCTATTGTTGATTACAACATTAAGAAGTTGTTTGCATTAAATCCCTCTTACCTGAAGCAATTTCAGCATTTTTATTCTTGACAGTTTCAGTACCTTCCATAATGAGCCGTTTTATGGTTCTGTCCCTTTAAGAAAACAAGCTGGCGCTGGCCACGCCCACGCATCCCCCACTCATGCTGCTATGGGCTCTATGCATGCTCCAACTTCCATATTCCACATAAAACCGCACTCCTATGTCCGGTTGTCATAGTCGCCAGCGAAGCTGTGACATGGCTGAGAGTTTGGAGTTCACCCGGTGCTTCCTGGAGGTTAGTTGCTTATGGCTTTTTGGCCGGATGTGTTATTGGTAGAGGTTTTTTTAAAAAATCGAGACAACCACTTTTTTCTTTTTTTCATATAAACAAAGAGAAAATTTGCCTTACATCATTGCTTGTAACTTTTGGTAACTCCAGTAAGCACCGGGTGAACTCCAAACTCTCAGCCATGTCACAGCTTCACCGATGACTATGACAACTGGACATAGGGGTGCGGTCTTATGTGGAATGCGGAAGTTGGAGCGTGCATAGAGCCCATAAGCTGAGAAGCTCCAATATCAGGGAGGGGCTCAGAGTAGAGTCACTACACCTTCAGCAGCAGCTCTCTCTTGCACCTGAGAGGTGGTTCTATTCTATTTTCCCCGTTTATGACATCACAAATGGGGACTTTTTGAAACGGACTGTTTTAGACACATAATTCCTAAAACAAAACCCTGACAGAAAATGGATGGACATGTTTTTTTCACATTTGATGTGTTTATAGAGGCAGTAGAGATCCACATGGCAGCACAAAACGATGCAAAAGGTGTTTTGCATAACATGTCTGAATAATATTGATGGATTATTTATCTTTTGAAAGAATTTATTATTAGACCATAATGTTCTGAATTTACTGTAACGGTGACATTATCTTCATTCATTTCATTTCATTTATTTATTTATTTCATTCAAAAAAAAAAAAAAACAAAAAAAAACATACAAAATAAAACAATAAATCAAACAAACAATTTGAATGAAAAGGGACAGAAAGAAGAAATATCTTATGTTAACTGCCCCTATTTACAAAACCAAACCTTTTAATAATACTTCCATACTTTTCTCAACAACAAAACAAAACACAGATTCATCAAACTATATTCTTGTAATTTACAAACCTAATCAGACATTTAATACATTTTTTAAATATATTTAGTGACTTTGATTCTTTTATGTCCTTGCTAAGGTTGTTCCATAATCTCACACCATTTACAGAAATAGACATCTCCTTCATTCTGGTTCTAAACCAAGGTTTTTTAAATACTTCTGTTCCTTTTAACATATAACTACTGACTCTTTTTTC